>PELC01000160.1:0-45880 GCA_005212705.1 Curvularia lunata
ATTATTTAGCTAGAGGTTTAGGTAGAAAAGAGTTATAGATATAACTAAAGTAAATAATAATTAATTCTATAAAATAGAATAATAAGTATTAATCTATATAAGAGATAAACTATTCTAAGTTAACTATAATAAGTATAATAATAAAATCTAACCTATTCTTATACCTATTATGTTCCGTCCTAGTGCTCCCTATTCTCTCTTTATCCTAGGAGTAGTGGGAGTATAATTCTCCTAAGGCCACCCGTGCTCTAGGAGTATTAGTCTTGGCGGGAGTATACATCACGTGACCTCTAGCCCCGCGATGGTCATTACCTTCTGACGTGGACGTGGTTGGTCTTCAACCCCGTCACCCTGCGTCAAGGAGAGAATCCTTCTTGTTACTTGTAATAGTAGCTTTAACAGCTACTCGCTAAAGGAGTTAAAATTTATTAATCTTAACTCCCTAAGCCGCTAATAGCTAGATTAAATCTAGATAAGTATCTAATAGGTAGACTATTTAAAGAAGCCTAATATACTTATCTAGATAGCTATAAGATTACTAACTTATAGGTAGAAGTACCCTATAAGATAGTTAAGATAAGTAGATATTAGATCCTAGACTATATATAGGTACACACCTATAAATTTAATTAAGAAAACTAGTTTCTTAAGTATAAGGCACGACTAGTAGTTAGGGGTAATTAGTAGTAGAATATTACCTCTTAAGACACCTACACTACTACTCTAGCTAGACGCTTTTTCTATCTCTTTATAGTAATCACTACTAAATATAACCTTAAAGTTAAGTAGTTTAATATTACTAACGCCTTTATTTACGCCTAACTTAATAGAGAAGTGTATATATATATACCCTATAGATATTAGAAGCTAGGTACTATGCTTAAGCTCTAAAAGGCACTCTATAGGCTACGGATATCGCTAGCGTTGTAGTAACTAGACTTCACAGCGATGCTTACTAAACTTAGATTTTAGACTATACCCTATAAGCTATACTATATAATTAAGAATAGTATTCTAATCTTCTTCTATATAGACGATTTTAATATAGCCTATAATTAGACTTAATAATATAAGGCTAGTATACTAATAGAAGATCTTAAAAAGACTTACTTAATAACTAGTAGAGATAATATCTAGTAGTTTCTTAGGATCGAAGTAAGGAGAGATTAAGAAAATTAACTTATCTACCTATCCTAAAGTGCCTATTATAAGAAGATTAGCTAACTAGCTAAAGATTAGACTATCTAGTATAATACTCTAATAGGTAGTACTAAGCTAAAGCTATAAGATAGGCTAGCTACCCTACTAGAAATTAATAAATACTAGCATAAGATTAGATCTTTACTCTATATAGTAGTTAATACTTAGCTAGATATTACCTTTATAATATCCCACCTAGCTAGGTTTCTCTCTAACCCTAGCTAAAAATACTAGAGGGCTATAGATCGAGTGCTACTCTACCTTAAAGAAACTAAGCACCTAGCGCTATAGTTAAGATTAGGTAATTCTTTATAAGTAGCTAGTAATATATCTTTTACTAATAATACTTTAGATTATAAAAGCTCTTAAGGCTATATAATTAAGCTATTTAGTGGACTAATCGCCTAGTAAGTAAGTAAGCAAGATATAGTTACTACGTCCACCATTAAGGCTGAACTTTTAGCACTATTATAAGTAGCTAAGGAAGCTATTTTTATATTAAGAATAATTAAAAAACTTAAGGTTAATCTACTAGATTAGATTAAAATCTAGTACGATAACTAACAAACTATCTAGCTAGTTACTTAGGAGATATTAAGACTCTAAACTAAGCTTCGATATATAGATATCTATAACTACTAGCTAAGGTAAGAAGTTGCTAGCGGATAGATTAAAGTTACCTACACCTAATCGATAGAAATAATAGTAGATGGACTTACTAAAGCTCTCCTAGTAAACTAGTAGTAGCGATTTCTAACTTAACTAGGGCTAATAGAGAGCTAGACTTAAGAAGTAACCTAAAAAGTAGCTCTACTCGAGATCTAGGATTAAATTAAGTGTCTAGTAATCTAACTAACTAATAGTCTAGCTTATAATTCTAATTAGCTCTAAGCTAAGGGGGTGTGTTAGATAAGTGGTAGAATCCGGGTGCGGACTCGAGTACCAGGATTCTATGATCCCAACCAATCAGGGCTGATCGCCAAGGCCTACCCCTAGGCGAGGCTGATACTCAGCGGCCTACCTAATACAAAAAGCAATAGCTATAGCTCTCATAAGGGGCGCGTCCTCGCGCCCCTACAGAGACAGAGATCAGAGCAATCAATACATGCCAATTCTACGATCAGTTATCACAGCCTATTATCACAGTGATACAAATCAATCCTTGATTAGAAACCCCCTCACAGTCTGACAGATCTAGATTAGTGTCAGACTGTGAAGGGTTTTTCTGATTAAGGATTGATTTAGATTACTGTGATAAAAGACTGTGATAAAAAAATGATAGGAGGAAACTGATAGTATTGATTGCTCTGATCTGTGTCTCCCTCTGTAGGGGCGCGAGGGCGCGCCCCTTATGAGAGCTATCGCTATTGCTTTTTGTATCAGGTAGGCCGCTGAGTATCAGCCTCGCCTAGGGGTAGGCCTTGGCGATCAGCCTCGCCTAGGGGTAGGCCTTGGCGATCAGCCCTGATTGGTTGAGATCACAGAATCCGAGTGCTCAATCACACCCAGATACTGTCACTTATCTGACAATTAGATCTATGTGTCTGAGGACTACTGAGGTGGGTTGTCAGACTGTGAAGGGTTTTTTCTAATCAAGGATTGATTTAGATTACTGTGATAAAAGACTGTGATAAAAAATGATAGGAGGAAAAACTGATAGTATTGATTTGCTCTGATCTCTGTCTCTGTAGGGGCGCGTCCTCGCGCCCCTTATGAGAGCTATCGCTAATTGTCAGACTGTATCAGGTAGGCCGCTGAGTATCAGCCTCGCCTAGGGGTAGGCCTTGGCGATCAGCCCTGATTGGTTGAGATCACAGAATCCTGGTGCTCGAGTCCGCACCCGGATTCTGCCATTTATCTAACATGGGTGTGGTTTCCGTCCATCACACTTTCTAGTAAACTTTAGAGTCTAATAACTCTACTAATACTAGAACTATTAAGCTAGAATTTTAAAATAGATAGGAGATAGCTTAATAATTCCAAAAAATAGGAAACATCATATAATATTTGCCTAATTAGGAAATAGAAGAGAGGCCTAGACTGTGGAACCGCAGTACTCTGCCCTGCCCTGTCCTTGACTCTTTGCATTCAACGGTAGCCTGGCCATTGTTTTACCCAACCACATATCTGTTCAACCTCAAGGTCTCGGACTTTACGCACTTCTGGGTACATCTCCGCGGTGCGCGTCATTAGCTCGCTGTGGTGGAATCCAGTCTCAATAACATGGATAACTATATCCTGCTCTGGTATACTTTGCATTGGTCCGCCGGGTCGCCTCTGAGCTGCAACACCCATCTCTCGCCATACATCACGGCCGCCGCTGCTATAAATTATACGTGTTGCATTTGTAGGGAACCAGCCACCTGTGTATTCGTTGAGCGTATGTTCTGTCCGACCTTTCTTCGCACCAAAAGTTTCTCCATTTGGACCATCAGGAAAAAACAGAGCACATTGTTTTAGAAAGAACTCTGCTGTTGTAAGGCGGCTTACTAAAGAAGTTTCATTCTGGGGCGCGCCAACAATGTAACCGCTAATGAGGTCATTGCACTGTAGCCAGGCGTATTGTCGGTTGTAGCCGTTGTCGACACGAAGGTCCAAATACATGAAATTCTCAGGATCTAGTTGACTAGAACAGGAGCCGCTTTGGAAACAGAGGGCATGTGCAATTTCCTGGCGGAATCCCTTGGCATAACTATAAAGAGCCCTCAATGTTTGCATATGAGGGGAGTTCCATTCACCGCGCCTCTCTACACCCCCTGATGTCAGAAGTGCCAAGAGATCTGGCGGCACAAGATGGCTTTCGCTTTCGATGCCTTCTATTAGATCACAAAGCCAGTTGTACTGTGTAGCGGGACCTCCGACGTCCTGTTGAGACCAAAAAGTGACAGGCGCAGTGATCTGGTATAGGAAGCTCTCATCGTCCATAGTTGAAAGACCAAAGAGATCCTTGATTGTCTGGATTTGAGTACTATTGGTTTTGAAGACCGAGTCGATGTAACGTAAAATTTTGTCCAATAGAGATGTACAGGTCTGTCGGCCATGTTCTACCTGCGGTAGGTAATAGTGCCAGTATGAGGTGATACTCTGCACAATTGGAGAGCAGGCAACATAAGCCCAGAAGACTCCTCCGAAAACATTAGCAATCCAAGCTGTCTGTGCACCTGAATAGCTGCCACCAGTAAGAACCCAAGGTACGTCGTGTGCAGTGCTCGGAGCGTCAGTCCAGGGCGAGTTAAAATGACTCGCAAGATTGACAATGTCCAGCAGAGCATTTTCGACTGTTAGGTAGCTTAGGTTACTAGTCGTAAGTTCAGAAAATGGTGAGCTGCCGCCGTAATAGCGATGTTCCGGCACGATTACAGCGGCCCGCAGGTTTTCAGCAATTACCCCAATAAGAGAGAAGTCTGGTCTTGAAAACACTAAGTGTCGGTTGGCTTTGACTTCGCCTGGTAAGAAGACAACTATAGGGGAGCCCGGGCCGGCCCAGAAGGTACTATTCCAGTAGTAGTTGATTGTGAAAGTGCCTAGCTCAGGTGCTTTGTGATGTAGAGGCTGCGTGAACGTGCCTTTGCCGTGCTGCTTTCGAGTTGAATCTTTGGACATGGAAGGCGGAACTGGGAGATCACAAGTAGTGCTTGGTGTGTGATTGACAGCAAAATGTTTGGAAGCTTGCTCTGCACGAATAACCACTGAGACTGCAAGGTGAGCCAAGAGGGCCATTTGGAAGCATCTGAATGAACGCAGAGCCATCTTTTTGTTCGGAACGCGTCCAAGTTGCGATGTGCGTAAATGGTATGTGAGAGAGGAATAGCGGAGATTACGACGTGGTGTGATGGTATCAACATAGAGGCCCCAAGAATCTCGCAAAGTCCAGGGTATACGAGGACCTGGATATCGGAGATAGTTCCAGTCTGCATATAATATGAGGTCTAGTCAAATCACGGCAAGGTCGGACATCTAATTAATTTGATGTAACAGCTAGCAAGCTTATAATATCAGGCGCTGATACGGGAAGTGCGCAAGTTAAATGATCTGCTAATTGCTTACTGCTAGGTTGCTGTGGGTTTGACAAATCATTTACGATTGAGAAGTACAACCATTCAGTACTTAACTAGCGTTAATATCTTAGTAAGCTTATCTTATCTAATCCACTACCTTGAATCGGGAATTGCGATTTACTAGAGACCTAGCATCCTTTGAAGTTTAATTCTCTCTACCGTTAGTCTTTCTGAATATTGCTTGTTGGTAGGTCATCTAACTTTCGCAGAAAAGGTCCCGAGTGTTTAGGACCTTACAGTGTGAAGGGTGTTCCATGCAAAGCTTTCACGACGAACCTTATTTGATGGACATCCCATGCGAAGCTTTCGTGCTAAGCCTTGTCCATGCCGATACTTCGGCACTGCGCTTCGTATCTCACACTGTCCAAATATATTTACGAAACCTGTACTTGCTCGAGAAGAATATAAAACAGTAGCTGTCAGTCGTCCATTCCCATATCCTGCTATTTTCAACCACCTTTCCCAAAGTCTCAAGCCTTTAAAGCAAATCATCGAAGAATCCTCACAAAACCAGCTCCTACATCATGCGCGTTTTAGTAGCAACTCCCCTCCTTACCCTTTCTATGGCTCTTACAGTCCCCAGCAACACAAACAATGGTCTGATGAAACGAGGAAATGACCTCGTCGCAATTGCTGGGTGTAATACCGTCTTTATAGCCTGTGCAGCTGCATGCCTAAGAGTTGTATGTCTCTATTTTGTACAGTGTCTGAGAAATATAGCTTACATAATTATAGCAAGCTACACATGCACGGCAGGCTTGTAACTCTTACTGTTATGCTACATGGCTACGACAGCTCCGAGAAGCTGACAATAATATTCCAGCAGGAGTCGATGCGCCCGCAATTACTCGTCGGGCAGATCCACAGGCTCTTAGCGGCTGTAACGACAGTATGGTGAGATGTATTGACGCTGTGGACAATAAGCTGGGCAATCCTACTGAGGCAGTAAGCATCTATTCCTTAGCTTCTTATACTGTTACTAAACCCATTCAAGGACCCTATTAAATGGGATAATGAGGCTGAGTTATGTGGCGCACTGTACGCGAATTGTGCAAGAAATGCGGGTTATACCCCAGGCAACTCGTGTTCACAGCCTTAGCCTCTATAATCACAGTTGTGGTTAGGTTTATAGGGTCCACTACTTACAAGAACACTACAAAATTGCTAAAATTAGTGCTTCATACTTGATATCATAAGACGAGTTATTCTCTGCGTGATTTTAGCCGATATTATGCGTTGTTGTTATATTGTTTAGGAAGAAAGGTGCGATATAGAAATCTTAACATGGCCTGGAAACTTAGCGCATATTATAAGTAACAAGAAGGATTCTCTCCTTAACGAGAGGGGACGAGGTTAGAGGCCAACCACGTCCACGTCAGAAGGCAATAATCATCGCGGGGCTAGCTATCACATAATATACTATCCCACTAAGGCTAGCCATCTAGGATAGTAATACATAAAGAAATAGTAGTACTATCCTAAACCTCCTATTAAGATAGGGTGGATATAATAGTAGGACTATAAGTAATAGGTAAAATAATAGATTATATCTTATTATTATACTTAATAAAGTTAGGTTAGTAAAGTTCTTCTCTTTTTTAGATTAATGTTTAGTTATGTAACGGCGCAGGCAAGACTACTTAGATTAGTATTGGACGTAGCGTTACTTAGAGGCGTATAGGAGTGCGTAGGACGACAAAGGGGCTTAATTTAAGTAGACGCCTATAGGCCTAGTACGAGAGGATATTAAAAGTCTATAGAGCTAGCTATAAGGAGTGTCTCTATATATACCTATCCTGGTCGGATCCGAGTCGGATCCGACTACAAGAACGAATGACTGCTGAGGGGAGCGGTGGATACTTCCTCCGATCCGGATCTGGGATAGGTCGGATAGGTCTGATACTTGGCAGTGTTGTAACAGCGTTACATCTAGTAGCTAGTGGTAGGTAACCACGCGCTTAATAAACTTCTAGGTAATAGTTTTATTTTTATATCTAGGAGTAGTATAAAGATTATATCCTTACTAAATTAATTAGTAACTACTATTAAGCTAGTTATACTTTTACTCTTTAGCAGTCCTTTAATAAAGTCTATAGAGATCTCCTTCTAGATCTAAATAGATGTTAGTAGTAGTTTTAGAAGGTCTTATATACCTTCTCTCTAAGGCTTACTTTATCTATAGGTATTTTAGTTTCTAACGTATCTTTAGATTAAGTTAGTTATACCTAGCTAGAAGTAGTCCGTTATAAGTATCTTATATATTAGCTTACGCCCTAGGTAGCTAGTAACTAGTAAGTCGTAGGCGCTACTAATAATTATGTTAAGGATATATATCCTAGAGGCTGATAGTCTATTAGGATATATAGGGTGCGGAAGTAGAGAAGAAGGCTGCTTGTCCTAGAGTAGACTCAGAGCTAGTACTACTGCTACTTGTCCTACTATAGACTCAGAGGCAGTGTATGACTTCGAGTAGCGTAGGTAATAGTAGACGATACTAGGGGAGAGAAGGATAGTAAGTAAGTAAATAATATATTGCTAGTCTAGATCAGATTCGCGTGAACCGTCCTTCTCTGATCTCTCTTGACTGCTATTCTCTAACTCCTATCTACTTAACTATCCTACTACTATATATATCTTGATAGATAGAGTCTAGAATAGTCTATCTAGTAGTAGATTGCGTAAGCTTAGACGTCATAGATAGGTGTCTAGAGATCGATTAATCACAGCTATTAATCACACCTTCTGATAGTCGATCAATTGTAGATTCTTAGTGTAGACCTGATCACTTAAGTCTACTAAAGATTAGCTGATTAGCTTAGATCTACAACACTCAGCTGTATAGACTCAAGACTACAGTAGCTATATGTTCAATATTAGGGACACCACTAGCGTATCTATATATAAGCCTACGTGTATCTTCTAGATAAGCACCTATTAGTCGCACTCCCAAATCGCATATTGCGTGTTGGTTGCGCTCCGTTCTTTTCAAAACCACCAAAGCTCATCCTCCAGTCCATCCTTCCAGAGTTGCGGACAAGGTCTAGCGGCATCAAATGCTTTCCACGTAGACAGCTCTGCTATGCTGGAATAAAGAAGAATGCAGGGCACTACCAGTACCCACAATTGGTACACTACCATCCAGAGAAAGCATATTGTGTAGCTCACCACTCTAAGAAATATCACAGTCAGGAAAATCGATATGCAGAACCAGGAAGGGGACTTTGTGTTATCCGGCAAAGCTTCGCCCAGTCCCGAATTTGTCGGGGTTTGAGACAGCTGCTGAGTCAATGGGCTCGAATTGTCTGAAGACTGAGGCGCAGACTTGTCAAGAAGAACCTTTCGGAAGCCGTAAAGTAGTTCGATACATTGGACGGAGAACCACATTGCGAATTGCAACAGGCATAAATTAAGCAAGAGTCGCCAAATGCTATAATCAGACCGCAACACGATCGTCGCCTGGAGTGATCCACCGGCGAGATCGCACAGGATGATTTTTGGGATAGTCCATATCTGCATCTTGACAAGATGAATCTCTGAAATGATAGAAGGCAAGCCTTGTGCGTGCTTGAAAGCGGTGCATTCATGCAAGATGCAAAGTTCCTCCGTACACGGTTGGATTTCTTCGTGCAGCGTCCACGTGACATTCAGCAACAAGACAGTAAACGACTTCAGCAAGGTTGCTAGGCCGGAGAGTACCAGGAAAGCCATGCTGTAATCGACTTCAGCAGCTGTGTTAGAGAGGACGCGACGAGATAGTAGCAATCCCGCCTGAGTGTATTGACTCAGCAGGACCAAAAGAATCATGACACGGCCGCACCATTTCAGATCGTGCTTCGAAGAAGACGCTTCGAGATGCTGCGGGTTTACTAAGCCCAAAAAGGCCCTACGTTCGTTGCTGCTGGGCTTAGTACTAGCATACCCACCGCACAGCCTCGCAAGTCGATATTTCAACGTGATATTTCTTTTCCAGGGTCCCGGGGTTATGGGTAAAAGATCTACAAATCCGTACCAGAAAGATAGCGCAAAGGAGAAAAGGGCGGCCAGTGGATTGATAATTACTTCGAGCGCGCGAAAAAACTGGAGTTTCCATGACCGAACGTCTGAGAGAGAACTAAAATGGCCTTGGATCCCGACAGTTGTCACCGTCGCGGCAATGAGCTTGACTACTGCGCCAGTCGCGGTTCGACCCGTGCCCTGAGGACAGGCTTCATGATATTCCTTAGTACCTGGAAAGGAGCTATTATGGTCTTGCATAGCTTTAAAGGCGTATAGAAAAGCTAGCATGGTGCTGAAGAACGGAATAATAGTTGACGTCGGACGACACAGATGTCTCAATTTGTCCCGTGACGATTGCAGGATCGTGTCCACCGATCGATTAACCCAGTCCATGGCTATAGTTGAAGAGAGCCCCTTCTTGCTGGTCTGATGAAAGCCAAAGTATTTGTCAAGAGTTAGAAGATCAGAAGATGTAGTCATGAATTAAGATTGTGGGCATCTCGATGCTGCGCCACAATGCGGGGGATGCTTCCCACCCCCGCCAAGCCAGACCAGCAGACAAGGACTCTTCAATAACGCAGGTAAGACTACTGTTACACAAGGCTATGCCATATTTCTTTAGTAGTAAGTCGTACGATTACTATTTAAACCTAAAATCCCACTCTACTATCTCTCTAGTTTTACTACCTTTTCCTCTCCACTAACTACTCTTGTATTCCCTACTAGGACTGAAGTTGGGCAGCCAAACAGGCCCTCACCGTGTTAGCAGTTTCCAGGATCGTGATAGAGTCGCGCCAGGTTAGGTGGGGTTGTCAGCTTACTAATGAGCATGTTAGCGTAAGGGAGGCTCGCTGAACCTCGTTTTGATAGGGGCTTGGCAAAAGTGGGTGTTGAACTTGTGAGGTACTTTACCAATAACTAAATACCCCTCTAACATTTTGATAATTATTATTTCCATACAATTCATAGCGCTGGAAACTTCCTGCCAACAATATTGACTATCGCTGTCGCTATCGCTGTTGCGAAAACGAACAGGCCCTTGGTTGGCGCCACCAACGTCTCTACGGTAACTCAAGATTGCGCGGGTAAGTATCATTGGAGGCTTCACGACAAGGGCACAGGACGTGTGATTTTCTTTGCCATCAAGCACACCAATAGAATCATCGCTGTCTGCCAACAGAACGTCTTCATGCGTAAGCGAGTTTTGGACACTCGTAACTATTGCTTGCAGCCTGTGGAGGCATGAACATGTGCCCTCTCGCAGCCCACTAGTACTCACAGGCAAAACTGCACTTATTGACGTGGCTGTACCGATGACAGCTCAAATATAAATATGATCAAGCTAATCCTGCCCTATTACTTCCAGGATGATCTAGCAGCTTATTTACGATGGTTCCTAAACGCAAAAGATCTTTAACTGGTGACACCGAGTATGACGATTTACAGCATACAGACAGCAACTTGTTGCGGGCTCCAGATAACGCTCATAGCGCGAGCCAAGAGACACAGCAGAGGGAAATATACCGGCCATTTGCAGATCCTAAACAACAGATACGACTACTCAAGTTTCAATCCAGTGGGTGTTCGCTACTTTCGCTTCAATCTTCGATATGGAACCTCAGGGATGCTCCACCATACATCGCGATATCATATATGTGGGGCGACAAGATGATGCACACCACCCTTCTGGACAACAACATCTTTCGCGTGCGTGAAAATGCGTACTATGCTTTGATGCAAATCCAACAACATTGGCCGAGTCAGTATATCTGGATTGACTCCATTTGCATCAATCAAGAGGATGATGAGGAGAGAAACCATCAAGTGGCCATGATTTTTGAGATATACTCGTATGCAGAACACATCGGAAGCAGTCTTGGGAAGCATGCGGATGATAGTGACTGGCCAACGGCGATCGCTGGTGCATTATATCCACTACTACAGAGACTTCAGGATCAATACGAATACGGAGTGTTCGATCTGCAGATCTGCAGTGTTTGGCCCTGGAACCCCAAAGAAGCCTCGCTCAGCTTACTGTTTGACAGTGTGCTAGCAGACGATGAAGGCAGTCGGTTTGCCGCCGCCTGCGCCGCCTTCAATGCGCGCCCATACTGGAAGCGGCTTTGGACCATCCAGGAAATTGTTGCAGGCTTTAACAAGTCTCATGTACTATGCGGAGAGCACAGGCTTGGCACCCTTGCACTGTTTACAATAATCACAATGTTCGATCTTGGCTTCTCCCATCCATATCGTGCGAAGATCAAAATAGAGTTTCCTGCGTTGAGTATGATCCTGGATTGCTCCATTCAGAAGCATAGATTACAAGACAACCTGACCAGTCTAGCTGATTGCGAGTGCGCCGACATTCGTGATCATGTATGTGGTGTCTTAGCCATTACTGATTGGACGGCAAGCGGCTTCGCGCCTTTGCAACTCGACTATAACCAGACTGTCTGGGACTTGGCTGTCCAGCTATCCGGACTGTTCACTATCGAAGATATTGAAAGTATGCTCGGTACGCTACAGGTGGACGCCACCCATGTTGATGTGGCTACAGCGTCACGAAGGCAACGTAACCTCCACCCAGTTCCATCATCCACGAGCAAGTCCAAGGCGACAGTGAAAAGGCTTAGCAAGCGTTATGCGGTGCTCACCGATCAAGCTTCAGGCATGCTGCAGGCATATCTTCCCTTGCGAAGGGGATACGATTCAAGCACTTCAAATGAACTCAATGATCTGGTTGAGCAATGGACAGCATGACGGCAGACGCGATACAAAAGTTCGAAAAGCTCAGCTATACGTAATGTCTACTCAAACGACATCTTCGCTGGACTCCTTTGCCCGAATGCCGTCCCTGGGGATGTTTTGATGCCCTTGACGACCTACTCGCAATCGGTCTAGGTCGTCAGAAAGTGTGAGAGTGATTGGGCTTCTTATGACGTAGTTGGTCATGGGCTTTTAGCGAAGGCACACGAAATCGATACCGGAAAGGCTGAGCGGTGTCTTTGCCCCTACAAAACCTGTACAGACGACGATGCAACTGGATTCGAAATCATCTTGACAGAAGAAGAAACGCTACTTCTTATCGCTCAAGACATGATTATCTACGAAGGCGTAGCGATCAACCTATACCCTGAAGCGATTCTTGACAAATTGTTGACACCGCCGACAGTGAACCCTGAAGGTACAATAAGGTGGACTTGTAGTCATAACTCCTCGGAGACATTGCTAGATACTTCAGACGTACCTTTCCAACAGGAGCATGACACAGAGATCTCTTCCTCTTTCGAAATTGAAGATGTATCAGGCGAATCGATCCACGAACAACATTGTGAGGGTGCCAAGAGCACACTGAGCCGTCGATTGTACCAGGCCCCGAGCGACAAGAATTTTCCACACCCGAGCATACTAGGCATCGCATTGGCGAAGTGAATAGTTTACAATGCAGAAGCGGCAGAACATATGTTGGCTGAATCGTCAAGTGATCAGGATTTCCCTGAACCATGTCTTACTAAAGATATCATGGAATCTTGGATTGTACTACATAACCGAACAGATTACCGCATTTCAAAAGAATGGTCAGAGGCTTCGCGTCAGGCAAAGAAGGTATGCTTAGAAAGGGTACCCGCGTGGCGCCAGGATCAGGGGTGTTGGCCACACTGGATTAAATTCCACACCATCTTGTTCGCGACGTAGATGAATGTCAAAAAGCAGGCTAAAATGAGCAAATATTTTTAAACAAAAACTAACGTGGTTAACATGCGAATGGCTCATCCAAGCTAATAGCTCACACTCTACCAGCGCGTCGACATCTACGCTATAAAGTGTTACAAGTGACAGGAAGAAGGATCTCTTACCTAGACGTTGACCTGAGTGGTTGGGGAAACCACTTAGGATGACAGGGATCGCAGCGGGGCGATAACCGCATGACGTGACCTCCCAATAAGAACTAGCCTCCTATTAAAAATAGAATACTATATCCTCCTAGACCTCTCTATATATGACTAATTTAATGGATGCATAGAAGGACAGCAATAAATAGCAGTATAAGTAGCGTAGCTGAAAAAAAAATTTTAAACTACCTTTTTTATACTATCTTCTTAGCTCATACAAAAACCGGTGTTCCTCTAATTATTTCTGTTGTTTTAACTAGTTATAGATACACACACCAACTTCGAGTTTTCTAGAATAGGTGTAATATTAGCTAAATATATACAAATCTCTTATGAAAAATCATTTGCAACTACTTTTAAAGCGTGCATCTAGCGCGCTGTCGCGTAGTAGAGGAAAGTACTCGTCTCCCTACAGCTATCTTACAAACCTTAAGAAAAATTTTTAGCGCATAGACTATCTAGATTAATACTAACTTAGAGAGATTAGGTAGAACTCGAAGGTAGCGATCTAGAAGCTCGAGTCTAGTAGGACATAGAGCGAAGCTCTAGTATAGAGTAGAATAAGAAGAAAAGATTAGCCTCTACTACTAGCCTAGAAGAGGTGTCAGACTGTGAGGGGTTTTCTGATCAAGGATTGATTTGGATCACTGTGATAAATAGCTGTGATAATTGGTGAAAGTGATAGTATTGATTGCTCTGATCTCTATCTGCCCTCTGTAGGAGCGCGCCCTCGCGCCCCTTATGAGAGCTATCGCTATTGCTTTTTATATCAGGTAGGCCGCTGAGTATCAGCCTCGCCTAGGGGTAGGTCTTGGCGATCAGCCCTGATTGGTTGGGATCATAGAATTCTAGTGCTCGAGTCCGCACCCGGATTCTGCTACTTATCTAATACACCCTCTTAGCTTAGAGTTAATTAGGACTATAAGCTAGACTATTAGTTAGTTAGATCGCTAGACGCTTAATTTAATCCTAGATCTTAAGTAGAGCCACTTTTTAGGTTACTTCTTAAGTCTAGCTCTCTATTAGCTTTAGTTAAGTTAGAAATCGCTACTACTAGTTTACTAGGAGAGCTTTAGTGAGTCCGTCTGCTATTATTTCTACTAATTAGGTGTAGGTGACCTTAATCTATCTATTGGCGACTTCTTGCCTTAGCTAGTAGTTGTAGATATCTACGTGTCGAAGCTTAGTTTAGAGTCTTAATATCTCCTAAGTAACTAGCTAGATAGTTTGTTAGTTATCGCACTAGATTTTAATCTAATCTAGTAGGTTAATCTTAAATTCTTTAATTAGTCTTAATATAAAAATAGCTTCCTTAGCTACTTATAATAGTGCTAAAAGTTTAGCCTTAGTAGTGGACGTAGTGACTATATCTTGCTTACTTGCTCGCTAGGCGATTAGTCCTCTAAATAGCTTAATCGTGTAGCCTTAAGAGCTTTTATAATCTAGAGTATTATTAGTAAAAGATATATTACTAGCTACTTATAAAGAATTACCTAGTCTTAACTATAGTACTAAGTGCTTAGTTTCTTTAAGGTAGAGTAGCACTCGATCTATAGCCCTCTAGTGTTCTTAGCTAGGGTTAGAGAGAAATCTAGCTAGGTGGGATATTATAAAGGTAATATCTAGCTAAGTATTAACTACTATATAGAGTAGAGATCTAATCTTATACTAATATTTATTAATTTCTAGTAGGGTAGCTAGCCTATCTTATAGCTTTAGCTTAGTACTACCTATTAGAGTATTATACTAGATAGTCTAATCCTTAGCTAGTTAGCTAATCTTCTTATAGTAGGCACTTTAGGATAGGTAGATAAGTTAATTTTCTCGATCTCTCCTTACTTTAATCCTTAGAAACTACTAGATATTATCTCTACTAGTTATTAAGTAAGTCTTTTTAAGATCTTCTACTAGTGTACTAGCCTTATATTATTAAGTCTAATTATAGGCTATATTAAAATTATCTATATAGTAGAAGATTAAAATACTATCCTTAATTATATAGTATAGCTTATAGGGTAAAGTCTAGAACCTAAGCTTAGTAAGCATCGCTATGAAGTCTCGTTACTATAACGCTAGTAATATCCGTAGCCTATAGAGTGCCTTTTAGAGCTTAAGTATAGTACCTAGCTTCTAATATCTATAGGGTATATGTATATACACTTCTCTATAGAGTCGAGCGTAGATAAAGGCGTTAGTAATATTAAACTACTTAACTTTAAGGTTATATTTAGTAGCGATTACTATAAAGAGATAGAAAGAGCGTCTAGCTAGAGTAGCAGCGTAGATGTCTTAAGAGGTAATATTCTACTACTAATTACCCCTAACTACTAGTCGTGCCTTATATTTAAGAAACTAGTTTTCTTAATTAAATTTATAGGTATATACCTATATATAGTCTAGGACCTAATATCTACTTGCCCTAACTATCTTATAGGGTACCTTAACCTAGGATTTAGTAATCTTATAGCTATTAAGATGCGCTTATTAGGCTTCTTTAAATAGCTCTCCTATAGGATGCTTATTAAGATCTAATCTAGCTATTAGTAGATTAGATAGTTAAGATTAGTGTATCTAAACGCCTTTAGTAAGTAGCCGCTTAAGCTATGCCTTATCTATCTTATTGCCACTATAGTCACCTATGCTCCTGGCTTCTATTCTAGCCATAAAAGCTGCTGCCTATGGGACTATCTTGGACGATTGGATCTCTAGAGCATCTACATCTCCACTCATTAGCTAAGCTAGCAGTACCACTAGTGGTGGAGTAGCTGGAGGAGTAGGATAGTGCTCTTAGATCTTTCTTCCTATGTAGTAGCCTGGTAGATCTTCTAGTTCGTCGATCTCTTCTATTGTATTAATAGTGTCGTCTTTATAAAACGACTCTATCCTAGTATCTAGAATTAGTGGTGGTAGTTTAATAGTCCTAATATATACTATAATCTCTAATAGAGTACTATATATAAGGCTATCTATTAGGTCCTTAACTTTTCTATTAAATATTATATTTTTATTAAAGATTATGTCTCTAGTACTAATAACTTTAGCTAGAGATAGGATTTAGATCTAATAGATTATTAACGCCTAGTATCTAACTAGGTAGCTAATCTATATCTTTAGATTAAGCCTCTATAGTCTTAATTTACTATAGTAGGTATTATTAGTTATTATAAACGCCTTGTACCTATATACCTTAAGGTGAGTTAGTCTAGGCTTCTTTAGCGTTACTCTCCTATTAGTCTAGAATATATAGGTGAAGAAGACTTTATAGGGTGTCTTCTACTAGTTAATATAGTTTAGCGTCCAATTATATAGGTATACCGCGGCTCTCGTAACTTCTAGCTAGAGTTCCTATAGTAGATTCGCATCTAATCGTATTACGCGCGTTTTCTCCTTATTCACACCCCCTAAGCGTTTAGCGCCGCTATTTTATACTTAAGTATCTAGTACTAAAGGCTTAATAGCGATACCCTAGGCTTAGAACTAGCGTATCACCTTAGGCTTAATAGTCGCGATCTTATTATTAGTTTCAACGACTTTAGGCCTGATATTATATTAATTTTAAAGGAATTTAAATAAGTTAATAATTACCTTAATAATTAACTTAGCTATTTAGTTATTAGTGAGATAGAAATCCTATTAATACCTTAAGTATTTATCTATAATTAATAGCTATAATAATTTCTTATTATAGGACTACTTCTTATAGCTATAGAAATTAATTATTAGCCTCTTACTAGGCTTCTAATTATTGATTCGAGGAGCGCGACTAATCTATCGGTGGATCTTTACTCTCCTACACACGTTATATTACACTATTATTACTCTCTTAATCCGCACCCCCTTAGCTTACTAGACTAGGTGCTCAATCGCTACTAGCCCTAGGTGTCCTAGTCTTTTGTGCTAGAGGAGAGTAGGCGCCTGTTAGGGTCGCCGACGCGTTCGGGACGTGTGGGTGTGCGCGTGTAGGGCTACTCTATCTACTAATCTAATTAGTTAATACTCGAGCACCCACTACCTATATAGTTCTGCCAGCTCGCAGATAGTTGATCTATCTAATCACTTAATAGCTGTGGGGTCCAATTAGGTGTCCTACTAGATTCCCTGCTTTCTTAGTACTCTAAATAATACGATATTATAGAGGATATCTGGGCAGATTGCTATATTATGGAGCACGAGCTTTGCTTCTATTTAATTATGCTTCAGCTGGAGTATAATTAATCTATATCCTCTAATCTATATCTAGCTATTGCCTGCCTATATATAGTCTCCTTAGATCGGCGGACGATAGTTGTATATCTAATTAGGATTGTTCGTGATATAACACGTCGATCCTAAGTTAAAGATAAAGGAGTTTCTTAAAGGGTATTCGTGGTGATCTAATATAGATATCGTGGAGAATATAGCATTAATCTCTAATATCTATTATCTAAATAGTTAGTTATTAGCTAAGTTTAGTATAGGAGTTTGGGACTACTTAATAGCTAGAGTTCTTATCCTTAGCTGACTTTAGGCTCTTAGGAGACTCTAAAATTCTAAATTATTCGCTATTCTAAGCTTAATTAATTCCTAAATAATCTAATTTAGCTTCTACTAACTAGGTGCCTTCTTCTAATCTAAGTAGAAGCACTAGTATAATAGGTGGCTCCCGTCACACGTGGGATAGGGAGTAGAAATTTTACGAGCTCTAGTGCTTCCTTAAGATAGTGATCTAACCTTAGTACTTACTAGTTTACTTAGTGTGGGTCTAGTGCTTTCTAGGGACTATAATCTAGCGCTAGCGCTTACTAATCTACTACGACTTTAATAATTTAAAGAGCTAGATAAGGGATTCTAGTTATCCTTAGCTATACGTTAATACTAGGGTCTACCCCTTTTATAACTCTAAGAGTTCTCTATAGTAGCCTGCTAGGCGTCCCCTTCTAGCTAGGTAGATTGGTGACTACTAGTAAGGTAGGACGATTCCTCTATTATAAAGGCTACCTTCTAGCTTCTACCTCTTATAACTAGATAATTTAGTATTATATACTCTTAAAACCATCTTATTATATTCTTCTAACTTAGGTTAGGGTTATCCTTTCTAGTAGCTTAGAAGGTTGCAGCCTAGATAGGCGTGATCTTATTTACTACTAACGTAAAGTCTATAGCTATAATATCGATCTAGGATACCTCTAGTACTATCAGCATCTTAGCTTCTAATATAGCTTGGCTGTATTTAGTGAGCTAGAGATCCTAGACGCTCACTAAACGTAGAGGCTTAAGAGTATTGTGATATCTTATACGAGCTTGTTCTTGCTTAAACTTTGACGCGCTTCTAGCTTCTAGCGTTAGATTTTTAACCCACTGCTTGAGTGGTTTGCTAGGTAGGCAGTAGGTGCGCTGGAGATGTGGCGCTACAGTAGACTGAATTAGCACTACGATATACTATAGGCTAGCTAACTTAGTCTTGTATATAGCGTATTTGAGCTTATAGCTCTCCATTTAGAGTTTGTAGACTTTAAGATCGTCCTTGTAGGCTCTCTGCCCTAATAAGGATAGATTAGATAGTCGAGCTGGCACTCCTCCTTCTCCTAGCGCTGACGACGGTGTATAACTAGAGATATTGGGGAGCCCTAGTTGAGTTGGCTCCACTAGTAGTGTGGTTACTAAGTCTAGGTTGACTTAGGCCCATACTTTATAGGCTTCGTATTAGGCTTATAGCTAGTTATACTAGGTATAGTAGTCTTTCTTATCGCGTAGGATAACCACTACGTTAATTAGAGTAGATTGGGTATTTATATTAATTATTTTAGATAGTTATAGGTTCGTAGAGGTAGTAAGACTCTAAATTATTAGACTATAAGGGGTTTTCTAATTAAGGATTAATTTAGATTACTATAATAAATAGCTGTAATAATTAATAAAAGTGATAGTATTAATTGCTCTAATCTCTGTCTACCCTCTGTAGAAGCGCGCCCTCGCGCCCCTTATAAGGGCTATCGCTATTGCTTTTTACATTAGGTAGGCCGCTGAGTATTAGCCTCGCCTAGGGGTAGGTCTTGGCGATCAGCCCTGATTGGTTGGGATCACAGAATCCTGGTGCTCGAGTCCGCACCCGGATTCTGCCACTTATCTAACAAGAGGCTAGTAGAAGATCAAAGATAAGCGCTACTAGCTACACTTAGGAGATTGACGAGATGGACATAATCGTAGTAGAAGTACAAAGAACCTAAGGGACTTAGGAATCCTCGCGCCCTAGGGATAGCACACCCCCCTCTATAGTAGATGACCTACCTGCTAAGCCTAATAGACCTACACACACCTATACTAGAAGTAACTTCTCGCCTTTTATTAGCTTAACACTAAGGAATCCTTTCTCTAGCTAAAATAAAATACCTAGGGCTACGATAGTAGAAGAGGCCCTTAAGATAGCTAGAAACCTAGTAGTCTAAGTAGCTAGTCTAGCTAAAAGTAACCCCTTATAGTAGACTAGCCTACTCGACCTAGTAGAAGTCTTTAGAGACTATACTAAGATAAGCCAAGTTAATAAGAAGAACGTAGTAATTCTAGGAGATTAGATCTCCTCACTTTTAAACGTCTCTAAGGAGCTAAGAGACAAGGTTCGCCGCCTCAATAAACCTACTCCTGCACAACCAAACTAGCAGGGTAATAGATAGATAGCTGCTCCTACGCAGCCTATATCGTACGCTGCAGCTATAGCAGCAAATAAGGAGCAACAGTGGACTACTATGCAGAAGAAGGCACCTTAAAAGGCTAAGCCTAGCCTAAAGGAGAGGCAGCTAGTCCTAGTCAACTAAGGAGGCCCTGCTGCCTTTGACGCCCTCAGGCTAAGAAATACCTTTAACTAAGCCTTTACCTTAAAAGGAGGGGTGTAATCGCCTGTAGTCGCCTCAGTCACGCTATCCTTAAAAGGGAATAAGGTAGTCACTACTACACCTGCCTTTATAGCCAACTACCTGCTAGAAAACTAGAGTATCTAGAAGGATCTAGTAGCCTTTAAGGTAGCTTAGCCTATTACCTCGTAGTTCAAAGTAGTCGTCCATAGACTACCTACTAACCACGGCCTAGAGGTAATTAAGGAGGAGATTAAGACCTTTAACAAAGGCCTCAAAGTAGTAGGCACCCCTTTCTGGCTCACTCCTGAGGCTAAGAGAGGACAGTAGAGCTATGGCTCCGCCTGTGTTGCCTTCGCAACTGAAGAGGAGGCTCTAAAGGCTATTAGAGGAAAGCTCTATATTCTTAGAGAGAGCCTGAGAGTAGAGAAGCTACGAGTTATTAATAACTCAAAGTAGTGCTCTAAATGCCAAGGTTTTAGCCACCTTAAGACTAGATATAGTAGAGGAGCCTATTAGATTTATAGTGAGGCTCACTACACTAGCCTATATAAATACAACTCCTACCCTATAAAAGGTAAAGCCTACGTATATACTATCTTTAAGTGCGTTAACTATAGTAAGCCTCACACGGCAAATAGCTCTAGCTACGATATTCTTATAGCTAGGACTACTAGGATAGGCCCTACTAACTAGGATGTTAAAGATCCTATAAATAAATGTTAATAGAAGTAGTTCTACTACTAAGAGCGCGCTAGATCTAGCTATAAAGTAGACGCTAAAATCGTCGCAGTATAGGAGCCCTAGCTACTCAAGAGATCCTCCTACTTAAGCACTAGATCTATCGCTCACTAGAACTTTACTTAGATACTACCTACCCTAGAGGACTCCTTCTTAAGGCCTAGAGTACTCTTCTATATTAGGAAAGATCTAGAAGTAGAGGTTATTCCTTTTATTAGTAACGATAACGACTTTCTAGCTATTAAAGTACTAGCCTCTACTTCTAGCTTCTATATATATAATATTTATAACGAGAAAAGCCTTCTAGAAGGCCAAAATAAGACGATAATCTAGACGCGCCTCCTACAGGAGACTCTACAGCCTCAGTCAATCATCCTAGGAGACTTCAACACCCACCATCCTAGGTGGAGCCTAAAGGAGCGCAGCCCTAGTACACTAGCGGAGGAGCTAGTAGATTGGATAGACGCGCAAAATCTCACTCTACTAAATACTCTAGGGGCAGGCACCTTCTTTAGGTCTTATATGCGGAAAGAGAGCGTACTAGATCTTACTTTTGCAACCAATAATATAGCTGCTAGTATCCAGGACTGGCAGACTATACCTAAAGTAGGATCTGATTACTACGCAATACTATTTAGTACCTATACTACTAGCCAGATACCTAGTCAGCTGCCTAGCCAGCTGCCTAGCCAGCCAAAACAGTATAATACTAAACGAACGGACTGGACGATTTTCAAGGAGACGCTAGGACAGGAGATCAAAGCCCTAGATCTAGAAAAGCGACTGTCGACACTACCTCCTTATTTAAACTACACCTCAAGAAAGCTTATTCTAGGACAAAATATCGCGCTAGAAACTAAGCTGGATAAGCTAGGAGAAGATCTTACGAAGGCTATACAGAGCGCACTAGAAAAGTTAACTCCACTAGTCAACTTAAAGCCAAAGACAAAGCCCTAGTGGACTAGCGAGCTAGATAGCCGTAGGAGAGAACTAAGTAGAGCCTATAGAGCCTACAAGAAGGAGGTAGAAAAGGAAAATAATAGCTCTCTCTACTAGTGGAAAAGAGAGTATCTACGTACGAAAAATAGATACTTAAAAGCTATTCGACGAGCTAAGTAAAGCCACTAGGAGGCCTTCCTTCGAAAAGACTCGCTAAAAGAGATCTTTAAAGTACTAGTATATACTAAAGATAACCTTAGTACTTAAATACCTACTATTAAAGGCAAGGAGACGTTTACTAAGAAATGCAAGGCTTTTAGAGAGGATCTCTTTCCTCCGCCTCCTACGATAGCCACCCCCTCCTTCCACACCTACAGGGGAGATAGCAAGTGGACCTGGTCTACTCTAACAAAGTACGAACTCTCCTTTGCCTGCTGCAAGGTGAAGGCTACCTCACCAGGGCCTGATCTGATCAGCCAGGAGGTGATCCAAAAGGCCTACCTAGCGCAGTCAGAAGCCCTATTTAGGATATACTCTACCTTCTTCAATCTAGGCTACCACCTAAGGTGCTGGAGAAAAGTAAAGGGAGTTATCCTAAAGAAGCTAAGTAAGCCTAACTACTCGATCCCTAAGGCCTATAGAGTTATCTCACTCCTAAACTGCCTAGGTAAAGTACTAGAAAGACTAGTAGCTAGAAGACTAGGCGCACTAGCGGAAACAACAGATCTACTCCACCCCTCTCAACTAGGAGGAAGACTGAAGAAATCCGCTATTGACGCTGCGCTACTCTTCTATAACAATATATAGTAGTAGAAAAGAAAGTAGAAGATTACTACTACTATCTTTCTTGATATTAAAGGAGCCTTCGATCATGTCTTAAAAAACAAGCTCCTTGAAGGCATGAGAGATCAAGGCCTCCCCTGCTGCCTACTAGCCTGGACAAAGTCCTTCCTAGAGGACAGAGTACTGCAGCTGTCCTTTGACGGACAGACTGAGGAGCCGCAGGAGATCTCGACAGGTACCCCTCAAGGAAGCCCAGCCTCGCCTATCCTGTTTCTGATCTACTCAAAGCCACTATTTAAGGCGGTTCAGACTAATGCGAATATCTACTCCTCCTCCTATATAGACGACCTCTAGATCTCTATATCAATTACGTTAGTAAGAAGGAATATCAAGCTACTAGAAAAGGAGATTTAAAATCTATTTAGACTAGCAGAGGAGTTAGCCATCCAATTCGATAGCTTAAAGACTGAACTAGTAAACTGGACAAGATCTAGAAAGGATCAAGCTAGAGTACTTACTCTACCTAATTAGGAAATAGTACAGTCTAAGGAGCTAGTTAGATGGCTAGGTATCTACTTTGACTGCAGCCTTAAATTTAAGCACCACAGCTACATTAGGAAACAGCAGGCTAGTGCAGCCTTCCACCGCCTTAGCAGGCTAGCTAACTCAAACAAAGGCCTCTCGCCTAGAGTAGTACGACAGCTCTACCTAGCCTGCGTCACCAGCGTAGCTAACTACGGCTGCCAAATCTTCTGGAGAGAGCAGTAGACAACGCTTAACCAAAGGCAGAAGCTGCAGAATTAAGCCTATAGGAAGATCCTAGGCTTCTTTAGAACCTCGCCTGCTATACCTAGTGAGGTAGAAGTAGCTCTCTACCCTCCTAGGATTAGGCTAAATAACGCCCTACGATAATACGCCTTTAGAGCAAGGAAGCTAGCTCCTAGCCACCCTCTTAATATCGCTATTAATAGTAATTAAGGCAAGTAGCTAGAGCGTATTACTAGATCTATCTTAATAGCTCTATTAGAAGATAGCGAGAAGATTCAGCACTACGCCTCTATGCCCTAGAGCGCTACTACGCCCTATAGGATTAATATATCAAAGAAATTAAAGGAAAGCGAAGTAGAGCACTATAAGGAACTAATAGAAGACGAGCACCTTCTTTCTATCTACTCAGACGCCTCAGCTACAAGCAAAGGTAAAGGAGTAGGAGTAGGAGTAGCCTTCTATAAAGGAGCTAGCCTTATAGCTCACGAAAAGGCTAATATAGGATATAACCAGCTAGTCTACAACGGAGAACTAGAAGGTATTACCCTAGGCCTAGAGAAGGCTGTTGACCTAGCAGACGACTACCTTGAAGTTAGAGTATATGCAGATAACCAGGCTACAATATTCAGACTAAAGACTACTTCTAACTACCCAAGGCAAGAGTAGCAACTTAGATGCACTATAGTAGTAGAAAAGCTATAAGAAAAAGGCATATTACCTACTATATAGTGGGTACTAGGACACCAGGGCGTTATAGGAAACGAGAGAGTAGACGCGCTAGCAAAGGAGGCGACAAAGCTAGATCCTAGCTCTAGCAGGACGAGCCTAGCTGTAATAGGCACACAAATAAAGCAGCTAGGCGAGCGAGAGTGGCTTAGCTATCTAGGACAATATAGGAGAAAAGCTATTACTCTAAATCCTACTACTTACGCCGCAAGGTATAAGTGGAAGACTAGAAAGTAGATTGCTACTCCTCCTACTAGTAGAGAAGCCTCTAGCGCCTTCTATTAGCTTAAGTTAGGTTATTGCTATCTACGAGACTTCCTATTTAAGCGAGGAAAAGTAGACTCTAAAGCTTGCCCCTGCAACTATAGAGCTACCTAAGACCCTATATATATCCTCCTTAGCTGCACGCTATATAAGGAGGCTAGGAAGAAGATGTAAGAAACTACAAAGGATCCCCTATCGCTAGCTTTCTTACTAGATACTATAGTAGGCGTATAGGCTACTATTGCCTTTATTAAGGAAACTAGGGCTGCAACGCAGGCCTGGTATAAAGGAAACCTCGATAACTAGGACAACACCTACACTAGGTGCCTTCGCCCTACACCCAACCTACCTCTCCTCTCACCCGCAAGACCTCCTACTACCCTCCTCCACACTAGGCCACGAGCCTCACCTCGATTTAGATAGCCCCCTCCCCCACCTACACCAAATTGATAGCACTACGTAGTTACCTGTAGGCCTAGCCTGCACGTCTTATATAGCCTACCAGCTGAGACAGGACGTTAATTAATAATAATAATAATAATAATAATAACTAGTTATAGATAGTTGTCTCTATGAGTTTTCTACTATAGTTATATCTTGTATGGGAAAGAGAGATCTTTTTATTACTTAGTTACAATATTAAGCATTTTCTTACTAAAGCTAAACAGGTTTTAGTGTAGACTGGAATTACTATTGTAGAATATTGACTCTCTTTCCACGTGAAACTGAACAGCAGTTTAATACAAGTAATGTAGCCTTACATAACTAATGTCTACTCTACCTCCACACCAGCCTCGCCTCGAATCCGGGAAGTGTTTTCCAATCCTATTCTCCAACCTTCCTCCCTCCAGGCAGCTCTGTAACCACAATTTGTGCCCCATCCTTCCGAGTTCGGGGTATCGGGCTACATCCCATCACCGAGTTTGTTAACACCATTGGGACCAAGAGCAAATCTCAAAGGGTTGGGGCGCTCTTGGCCGTTGGAACGCGTGTAGGTCTCATCGAGAAAGATAGAGGGCAGTCCAGCGTAAGGGGAAGTCGTGTCAGCGGTAGCTTTGGCGAAGGTATTCCAGAATGGAACGGGGAAGTCGAGAAGCTCCTCGACGTATTGTAGATACGCACGGTGCCACAAGAAAGTTGCTTCTTGGTAATAGAGACATCATTCTGCATGAATAAAGCCGAGCTCTTGCCATTTGCTCCGCTCGCCGCTAGCAACTATGAGGGACCCTACCTGCAAGACATCGTCCAGCTTCTCACGATATGTCTGAAGCTCTTCTAATGTGAGGCTGAGAATATCTTTGTGCGCACGCATAGTTCTGGGCAGATTTTTTGGTGCAGGAATCACGGTAGTGCTCCTTCTTGAACTTGTCTGTGACGACTGAGTTCTCATGGTCACCAGAGTCGCGCGTGAAGTGGCGCACCCAGATGCCTTTGGTAGCCATGGTTCGATCTGCGACAGAGTGGATGGAAAGAGTTAGTATGGACGGGTTTTGTTCATGCTTTCAAGTGTTGAAGCAAAATGTGAAAACGCTTCAAAGCCTCTGCATTGATTGGTATAAATACCTTTTTGGCATCGAGGTGGTTCGCTTGCGTGGTTCAGTCAACCACACGAAGCAAAAGGTTCGCACACACAGTGCTGCAGCCTTGCTCATGCTCATCAATGCGCTTAAGATATTGCACAAGATGATGGCGCCGCCGATGATGCGGTCAGCCTGAGTTTTGCACGTAACGCTACAAGCCAATCCCGATGGCGTGCGCCTGTGATTGTCTATGGCAACACCTCGCATAATGGTGTTGATTCTCTATCCAGTCATGTCGCCGTGAATGCTGTTTGTTGAACGAGCAGCTGGATCGTTGTGGCAGTGGTGTATCTCGTTCCCGATACACACCTTGTGCGTCTAGCCAGCCAGCCCGCTATCCGCTGCATTCAGCTTCAGCGCCAACCGCTTCTTCCCAATGGTTCTTGATTGAGGACGTCCAGTATGAGCGACGTGCATGCTGACTGTCTTTGCAAGCTGAACATGTCCTGTCGTGCCCCGATGATGCGGTGGAAAGCGTCTTTTCCCCGCACGCACTGTCAGAGCTGAAAGTGACTTGACACTAGATTGTCCAAGGCATGGTGAATACTCCCATTTTCTCGAGCATACAACTCCTCGCCATCCACTACCTTGCAGTCCGACCATCACCTTCTCCAAGCCTCCTGCGGACTCCACAGCTTTGCCATCGCACCATGTCTGACCAGATCCTCACTCCCGCGACCCTTCCGGACTTCAGTCCGCCAAGCGACCTCAAGGAGTTCAATGCCAAAACAGCAAAGTCCTGGTCGGATAAGTGTATCTCGTACTAGATGACTAGTGAGATCACCGCTGACCCCAACGTCATCACACCGGGCAGGACCCTTCTGCAACAATTCTTCAACGGAACAGTCACTGCTTTTGATCAGTCTCAACAGCCTATATCCATTACATGGAACGCTTTTCTCAAGTTGGTATGTCACCATGTCACATCAACCACTACACCGTGAGGACTGACCTCGTGCAAGGTCACGTCCACCTACAAGACTGTCCCTTGTGATGGCAGTTGGCCGACTCACAACGAATGTTTCAGGACGAGTACCTAGAATGGTCGGTGCCGTGAGATCCAAACACGCAGCACATCAAAAGTGTGGCATACACCTGCGAGGGTCCTGAGGTTAATCAGCCTGACCAATGTTGCAAACGGCGTCTGCAGATACCTTATCACAGTACTGGAGTATCTATGCCAGCTTCCAACCTGATGGTTTCTTCAAGACCGTAAAGGATATGAACCCTGACTTTGCCAGCAAGATGAATTTGCAGGACTTCTTCAGCTCTGACCCTAACACTGGTGCTGGCGTTTACAACCAAAATAACTACTAGAACAACTGGACGAAGACAGGCAGCATCGTTCATCTCTGCCAACTAAATAGCACGCTCTCGGCAGAAATCGACATCGCCGCCCAGGGCACCGTGCTCCGTGAGGATGCGGATGGCAATCCCCTTACTGACCCCCACCAGCTGATCAACTGCTCCCAGTATGGTAATCCTGGTAGACACTCTGACTCTGTGGTAATGCACTCCATTCAAAAACTTGTAAACATCTATTGACAAAACGTGTCTGCCAGATCGGCGGCGGCATCAACCAAACTGCCCAGGATGGTTCCATTCTCTCGATTGCTAACCCCGTTACCATCTACATCAGCAACCTCGACACTTCCTCCCTCTTCTTCGACATGAGCGGCAAAACAGCCAACTCACCGCCTCCCAAGAAAGCTGACTTGGTACCCCTACCCGAGGGTACCTTCGCCTGGGTTCGCGGCGACTACGCTAACAAGCAGCAGGGCCTTCGCCTCAAGCTGCAACTCCCTCCTGGCACAATGGGCCACAACGGAAAGCCGCTCAATCTGAGTAACATCTGGGACTCGGGTTTCGCAGGTCATCATGTCAAGTATGGGAGTCAGATTGCTGATCATCTGACGATGAGCGTGAGTGCTGTGGCGATTAAGGGAACGCCTGCCCCTATAGTGCCATGCTTTGGTGTACAGAAAAAGAAGGCCACAAACATACATGGTCTTGCTGTTGTGGATAACGCGGCGAAGCAGCAGGTTTGGAAGTTGCACGGGAATCTGAGGCATGATAGAGATATGATTGTTGAGGTGCCTCACTCAGAGCTATTACAAGCGATCAGGAAACGAATGAATATATGTATCGCTCTTTGATAGAATGCTCTCACAGAACATATTTCTTTTATCAAATTTTCATAGCATCTTAAGGCCTGCAGTACTTCTTTTGGATAGTACACGGTAACCACCCATCGTACAATATGCAGAGTAAGGCCGATGGACGCCATAAATAATGACCAGAACAATGTGGTCCGCCGCCAGTCTGCAGCGACTTCCCATGGTCCCTCGTCTATCTGAGCGATTTCAATCATTCCGCTCTAAGTGTCGGCTGAGTCTCTGGGCAAACTAAGGACATGTCTCAAAAGTGGAGAGCACCGGTGGAGACTACCGGCGGAGAACACCCGGCATTTGGAGGTACCAAGATAGGTAAGCGCGTTTCCTGACACTTAAGCCTGTATTCTCACGAAGCGACGGAGCCTGCTCAGGCCGTAGATGACTGGAGAGTCAATGAGTTTGTGGTTCCGGTTTCGATGGAGGGTTGCACAGACCGTAGGTGATGTTCGTAAGGTCGTTGATGAACTCGCTGACATAAGTGTGATGATGTCGTCCTTCATTCGTTAAATCTCACTAGACCCGTTAATGTCTATTGCCGGTCTTTGTTACATCCGCTACATTGTAGAGGCAGGGTAAACGACGCTACAGTCGAGTGTTGCTGGTGATGGTCGTTGCTCCTCAAGCCGGCTCGAATGGCGTGGCCTAATCGTAGTACGATTCTAGCGCTTGCTATATGTAGACTACCTAAGTATAGAACATTCTTTACAAAATCGCGCCCATTAGTTCTTTAAAGATTACAGTAATAGTAAGTAGAGGGAAGGTTTTGTATGCTGCGGGCAGGGAAAAGGCTTTCTACAAAGTATGATAATAGGACCTCAAATGAGAGAAATCTCAGAGTTATAGAGACTTTGGGTATGCTTCTATGAACTGACTGTGACGAAAAAAATGAAACATGCGATATAACACAACTATCATATCTGATCCCCTAGTGAGGGCCACCAAGAGCGTGCCTCTCATTATACCACTTGTACACCTCTTGCGCCTTCCTCACACGATTCCTTGTAGCCAGCGGACTCAGAACCTTCGTCAAGACCAGCCAAGCAGCAAGCACAGGTAACGTGTAGTATAGCCTGTTAACACCGCCCTGTGTGATGATGGTAATGAACGTTTTGTACCAGTGTAGTGCTGGAAAGAAGTAGCTGATCCTATACCAGTGATTGAGCATCTCTTCCGGTCCAAGCGACGCCGCAACGTTGAAAATGACCCAAGTGAGAAAAAGGAATGGCACAAAAACCATAGGTACAAATCCAGTAATGATATCTAGCACATCGAATTGTATCATGCTGAACACCCATGTCACAGCCCAGAACGCAAAGAACATCTTCGCATCCATATGGTAAGAGCCGCGGAATGCGAAAGTCCATCCTGCAGTACATAAACTGGTGAATATGGGCCAGACGGTGCTCCAAAATAGGCGGGCAAAGATGTGTGTGCGTAGATCGTAGGCAGCGTATAAATGCATGCCGTTGCATATGCCGTTCCATGCCATGATGAAGAAGAATTGCATGAGAATAGGAAGAACGGTGCCAAGGGTGTTCATAAAGGCTTTGTCGTCTAGATTGGCGAAGTCTTGAGATCCTGCTTGGCCTTCAACAGCGCGTGCAGGACCAGCAAGAGCAGATAGTGCAGCGGTGCTGTTGGCAAATGAGCCGCTAGCGAGGCGGGTTGTTATGAACTTAGCGCTGAAGATGCTGGATGCGATTGATGTGGTGGTGATAGTCGGTGAGAGGATGCTCGAGACATAGAGGGTGTAGTATCGCGCTGATAGTATATAGTAGGTATAGACGTCACTAGAATCGTATTGTGTGGCGGTACCGTTCACGGCATCCTTAAATCGAGTGGTTGCCCCCGGTTGCACAACAATCGCTGCCCAGTATGTCCCCTTGAAGACCTCATGTCGGATCTGCTCGGGGGATGAGCCTGTGGTGTTGACATTGACAAAGGTAGGATATCCGTAAGTCCCGTTGTTCGATGCTGCTGCTAATCGCAGAGCCTCGCCAAAGTCGCTTCCATCAAAGTCTGCTAGCGCGACCTGAGCTCTGTGAACATGAGCTCTTTGATGATGAAATAGGCCGTATATGTGGGACGCATTAATCCAGAGGACGGCCAATATCATAGCCGCTGCTGGGAGCAATGCCTTCAACATCTCTAGGGGCGAGACATTAGGCCCTGAGTGCCGCTTCTTGCCAGTAAGTGTTCTCGTCATCTCTATGGCCGGTTCATGATCGTTGTTGGAAGGGTCAATGCCCACGTAAGGTCCTTGCATTGTCGCTGCCATCGTCTGTGGATGTTGTGTCACCGGCGGATGTATGTTCGATAGAGGAAGAGTGTTAAGTCGAAATGTGTAAACAGAGCCTCAAGTTATCCACGTTGGCGAACAGGGCTGAGAGTTCTGGAGTAGAACTGTTGTACAGATGTTACGAAGGTCACTGCATGCAGGCCTAATATACCTAGGTACCATCGTAAAAGATCCAGCAATGAGCTGAGACTGAGCGTAGGGGCATGTCCGTCATCGTCAAAGAAACTCGTCCGGTTGACTGTGGTCTGCCGCATGCGCCGGAGGACCTACACTCTAGACTACAAACATTTAAGTGTTATACGAAACGCTCGCGCACGGTGACGCGATGGAAAGTCGGAGCAGGGGCCGGTGGCCACGGATTGGATGAAAGATGTTGGAGATCGGCAGTTCGGAAGCCCGGAGGCTTCAAAGCCTCCGATGTACGATTAAGCTTGGCAGCATATATTTTCTCATACTCCTGGCCAGTGGACGAATGGGTTCTCCGAGCGATGACAGCCTCCGTTCAGGCTCTACCATCTGGAGGTCATAGCGTCTGGAACGTAAGTAGAGCTTTATAGAGCTGATCGGGATGTGGAGGCTGCGCGAAGCTAACACCACGTTGGTGCAACAGGCTGGAGTCATCGAACGCCAGAAGCAACATCTACACCAACCATAACGTGAGTGGCAGACCAGCTACGCACCCGTGCCAAGACTACGTCTCATCCACTTTCCATCGTCATGTCTCAACAACCCGGTCTTGAGCCGCGTCCTTGTGAAGACAGGATCATCCTTGCTATCCAGGCTATCGAATCCGACGCATCATTGAGCCAGCGACGTGCTACCATTATCTACAATGTGTCTGAAAGCACCCTTCGGACGCGACGCGCCAAAACCACCTCACGACGTGACTCCCATCCTAACTGATCAAAGTTTCAAATGCACGAAGAGCAGATGATTGTAGTATATAAGGAAGCTCGATCTACGAGGCTTTGCCCCTGCGCTTAGCTATACGAGAAATGGCCAACCAGCTGCTGTCTGCTCGTGGCGCTGGCCAGGTTAGAGAAAAATGGGCCAGGAACCTCGTACGCCGAAAGTCTGAGATTAAACCTTAAATTACTAGGCAGCACGATTATCAGGGAGTTCTATGCGGTTATCCAGCGATAATTAGAAAGACTTGGACCTAACACTAGAGCCTCTATGTTTTAACCCTACTCAACCCTAATCTTACTCTATCACTATTGAAAACTACAAATTCCCACTCCGCTACTGTTTCCGCTCTTCTATTTCTGTATTACCAACTAGGTCATCTCAAGTAGAGACAAGGCAAGAGCGAAAATATTCCTCCACCCTGTTAGTGCTAGACAAATTAGCCAGCGTTCCAATGTACCCATCAGGTCTAATTATAGCGATACATCCTTCATCCTTGGACACACCATATAACTCGTATGCATCTTCCTTCCACGATAATCCATATACCCGCATCTCAGCAATCTGCTTTATACATAGGGGAATATCAGTCCACTCAAATCGCTCCTTGAGAGGGTGAAGAACGACGAGATCTATTGTGCCTACAGGAAACCGTTCAACGATCTTACTGCACGATACTAAGGATCGTTGAGAGACACCAGATTTATCAAGAAGATCCTGGCTTGCAAGTACAATAACACGGTATCGGCCTACTGAAGGCGTCTCTTCGATCAACATCAGCCAATCTGCAGTGTGTTACCAGGGTAAGTTAATAATACGTACCGTCGTGCAATTGACGAGTAGTTGCATCAGCGTAACGTTTCACCTCGACATTGAGCAAACGTTTTCCTGGAACTAATGCACCGCAAAATGGATCCCTTGTGGTGCGTTTGGCTTCACCTGGCATCCAAACAAGTGTGCTTGGTCGATAATGAAGACCGCATCCGCTTGTAAACCCACTACCTTCCCTGAAGACACGGAGGAACTCTTCATGCGTAAGACCTGAAGATGCAGAATCCGCTGACCCAATCTTACCAGAGAAGATATGGGAGAAGGTTGTGTCAAATTCAATAAGTTGGCGAGCAATGTCGGTACGCTCCGACTCATAGGTCTCCAGTATTGGGTCTGCTACTCCTGGTAATTTATGCGGCGTCAATCCGTGGATGCTGTGAGCGAGCTTCCACGCAAGATTGTATGAGTCCATCATAGAAACGTTCATGCCTTGCCCGGCTTTTGGGCTATGCGTATGGCACGCTACTAATGTTAGTATGTTTTCGTCTTGGGAAAAGTGTAGGACTGAGCTCACCATCGCCAACAATAAATACTCTGTCGATACCGTCAGGTGTTCTCGCAGAAAACTTGGGCGTCATTCGTTGACCTATCTGATATGCGGCCCACCAATCTGGTGTGGTGCCTTCTTTGATACTGATGCTGTAGGGGGAGAAGACCCTGCGTGCCTGCTGGAAGATGTAGTCCAGTGTTACAGCTCCACGTCTTTTCTTGTCGGCCGCCTTTTTATCTGTTTCAAAATCTTCATCCTTGTCAACATCCCCAGGTACCTGTACATACACACACACAATTTATTTACGCCCGGCGGCCAAGCCGAAAGGGCTACTAACGCTAGTCTAGCTTTACACTTCATATGCTTAGTCTTGGTCTCCCTAGCCCATATGTCTTCTTTAGCTCACTTCTTTATATAGCTTATCGTCCAAATCTAAGCCCTTACTCAATACCTTGGCACGCCTCTTCTCTATCTACGGTCGCTCCTCATCAAGTGCTCGTGGGTTAGTATTGCTGATGGCAGACTGGCTCAGAGTCGGCATCTCTACGAGATTCTCTAAGTGTTCAACGTCCTATCTTCGGCGGCTGAAGCGCTGTCTGCTGCTGGTTGCACGAGGCTGCTGATAAGGTTATGTTAGTAGCGAGGTTTAGCTAGTAGTTAGATGTTAGTTTGCATCAAGTCTTCGTGTTGCTATTGCGAATCGTATCGTCGCTCGCACTGCGTCCATATCTGGCGCCCATTTCGCGTCGTCCGTTGCTGCTTTGCCGCCCAAGTAGAATGACATATTTCCTCTGCTTATCTGCGTACACTGCAGCATTTCTATCCGCTGTGTCGTCCACTTTCGGCAGCGGAATAGAAAATGCTCCACCGTCTCTGCTGCCTGCCCGCATTCGCATTGGTCTGTCGCTGAAGCTTTGATTCGGTGTCGATACGTGTTTAGCTGTGCCATGCCTGTTCTAAGCTGGGCAAGCACGCTACTCTCTTTCCGCGATAGCCCGTCATAGAGTTGCCGCGTATGCTTTCCTGGCAGTGCCGTGTCGATTCGTCTAGAGTATGCTCCCACGTCCGCTGGCACCTTCTTAGCTATGCCTTGCTTGCGTGCAATATTGTACGTAGTTGATCGCATTCTAGGGAGCTGTGTCTGTGCCTTAGCAGTTAGCCTAGTTGCTGTTTTCGCCTCTTGCTTGGCGAGGCTTGCGAGCTCGCTCTCTTCGCTTGCAGGTAGCCATAGCACTGTTACTATATTGCCGTCTCTTCTTAGTGTCTGTATAGTCTTGTAGACCTCGCTGATGTAGCTTTGCCCAGACTGCTGCCGCGGTCTTCTAAGCGTAAGCACAGCAGCCTTATTTCTTGTTATGAGCGCGATGCTGCGATACCTCAGCTTCGGTAGTCTGCTCAGTGCCTCGGCCATTGCTGCCAGCTCTGCCGCATAAGGATTCTGTTCCTCTCTCTTGCCTAATGTGACGGAGAAGGATTGTTTTCCGTTGTTCTGTGTGTTGATCGCACCTCCCATTCCAACTACTCCGTTCCGCGCTGAGCTGCTTACAGCGATACGTACCGCCCAGTTCATTCCTACCTCCTGTGCCGCGTTCTCGACTATGGTCTGCACTCTCTGCTCCCATGGCGCTAGAACACCCGGCTGGATCGTCTCCATCTGCTCCATGTCTATGTCTTTGAGCGCTTCTGCTACCTGGAATAGTGGCGAACGGTACTGTCTTCTGAACTTTCGCATTCGCGACGTGTTTCGCCGCAGTGGGTTCGTCTCAGGTAGCGCATGGATATCGGTCCATAGCTTGACTGCCCGCTTCCAGAACCGCTCATGTGCACTCGGAATATGCGCCTCTGCCTCTGCCACCCATGTTGCTACCGTGCTGAACGTCCCTACGATCGCTCGTGCACCTATTCTTTGCACCCTGTTAATAGGTCTCATAAGCTTGTCTTTATAGGCGTGCATCCACACGTTCGACGCGTAGTCTACTGTCGGCGCGACCGTTGCCGTGAACAGCTGTCGTGCTACTGTAGGTGAGAGCCCTCTTAGCCTCCTAAGTTCTAATGCTGCCTCTAGTCCCTTCGCAGCTGCTCTTGCGATGTGTTTGTGGTACTTAAGCCTGGCGTCCATGAGCACGCCGAGTATCTTAACATGGTCCTTAGGCGATACGCTCTGCCCTTTAATGACGAAGGGTTCGGCAGCACTCTTGTACGCCTTGCGAGTAAAGTGGATGACGGCTGTCTTTTCTGCTTCAAACGTCGCTCCGCTTCTCCGTTCCCAATCTAGTGCGTCTTGGATGATGGCGTTGATGCCCTCTCTATTGCTTTGCGCCGTCGGGCCTGTGACCCACGCAGTAAAGTCGTCAACGAACGCGATTGCGCCTCCGTACGTGTCGATAGGTCGCTGCACCAGATCGGCATTAAAGAAGAGAAATAGAATTGGCGACAACGGAGACCCTTGCGGTAAACCTGCTTGTGGCAGTTCTTGGACCTTAGACGCCTGTCCGTTGACCTGGATTGATGCAGTGCGCTCTGAGCAGAATGCCTCTACCCACTTCAGCAGCTTCTGCGGTATGCCTCGTGCTTTCATCCTCTCTAGCAATCTTTCCTTGCACACCCCGTTGTACGCTCCCTTGACATCGAAGCTAATTAGGCTAACAGTCCGCCGGCCCCGCCACGCGGTGTAAATCTGTTCCTGGAGCAGCACCAATGCTTGCTCGGCTGATCGCTGCTTGCGCGCTCCAAAGTGGTTGGTGGGCAGAAGCCCGTGTGTCTCTACCATGTGCGAGATCCTCTCTGCCACCACCGACTCTAGCACTTTGCCTAGAGTAGCCAATAGTGAGATCGGCCTCCATGCCTTTGCGACGGTGTAGTCTTCCTTGCCTGGCTTTTTGAGCGGTATGATCTTGGCGTGTCTCCATTGGCTGGGCAACACTCCTTCCTCTAGCGACTGTCGGAATAGCGCAAGCACATGGTCTTTCACTACCGGCCAGACCTGTTTCCATACTATGACAGGCAGTCCGTCGTCTCCAGGTGCTTTCCATGACTTGGCGGCGTGCAACTGCCTCTCCACCTCTTCGAGCGTGATAATCGGCATTTTTACAGGTGCTCTCTGCGGCCTGGCTCCCTCGTCGTCGATGCTGCTGGGAAGCGGAGGGAAGAAGGTGCTGAGCAACTCCTCCGCTTGTTCTTCAGAGTCGCTCGTAGTTGTCCCGTCCGTTCTTCGAAGCGCTGGGACTGTCCCGAACGCCTCGTTGTCCGCCTTCAGGTACTTGGCCGCATTCCAGATGTTGTCGTTGTCCGCCAGGAAGTCATCCCAGTGCTTTCTCTTCTGCTGTCGAATGGCATCATGGTACTGCTTTGACGCTCCTTTTGCAGTCTCCTCTAGGTCTGGCCTAGCAACACCTGACCGTCTCGCGGCTCTCGCTCGGTTCCTCCAGTGCGTGTAAATGCGGCGTAACTGTGTTAGATCCTGTGTCCACCACCTCTTTGCGTATGGTGACGGCTTAGCCCTAGGTGTTAGTGCGTGCACCGCCTCCAGCACCGCCGCCATCAGTCTGTCAGTCCTCTGCTGCGTCGTGCCCGCTGGTGGAGTCCCGCTGAGCGTTCTGGCGGTCCTGTCGTTGATTGCTTTCCACGGTGCGTTCTTGAGTAGGAGCCGCTCGCCCTGCTGCGCCACTGGTACGGAGCTGTCGAAGACCGTCTCGATCATTCGGTGGTCGGAGCCGTGCTCGGTGTCGTGGGCGGCGCATCTCAGCACCGTGTCTGCCAGCTCTTTTGACGCTAGCACTAGGTCAATTGTCGTCTCGTACTCTCCGCACTGCCATGTCTTGGTGCCGCGCGGGAGCAGGCTGCTGAGCGCGTGTTCTGTCATTAGGTCGATGATCGGGTCTGCCTCGCCCTGTCTGACCAGCGTCACGTCCTCTCCTCCCCACAGCTGGTCGTGCTGATTGAAATCTCCAGCCAGCACCACATCCACCACCGTGCCGGCCCTTCTTCTTACATCCTTAATCACCGTATCTAGCTTGCTGCATGCGTCTCGCAGTGCTTGCTGGTCTCCTCCTGGTATGTACACCGACACCACCAGCACCCGACGTTCGTGTAGCCGGATGATCGCTGCTGTCAAGTCCGGTGACTCTACCCGTACCTGTTCCGCCTCCACCTCTCTATTCACCCACAGCATGCTCCGTATTGGCCACCTTCCTTCTCGCCACGTCGATGGCACCATCTTGGTCCACTTGTGGTGGAGCATGGGCGTCGTCAGCAGCCGGCCCTCGATCCTCCGTGCATGCGGCTCTTGGATAGCTACCACCGCTACGTCTTGCAACTCTTCGTCGTTCATCAAACTATCGTGTACTTCGCCTTGCTTTCTAACGTTGAGCTGGATCATGCGGAATGCTCTATTCATGTTGAGGTGGGTATAGCATCCGACAGTTTCTGCTGAACGATTCGTGCGGTCCTCCGCACAGCACGCACTTCATCACTACTTCGCTGCAGCTCTTGTGGTGGTGGCCTTCTTTGGCGCATCTCCCGCATCTCTGCGCCTTTCGGCACTGATACGCTTTGTGGCCGAGCTCCTGGCAGTTGTAGCACTGTCCTGGCCGTGGTCGCTGCTCAAACGCGCTTGTTGTGCCGGACTCTCCGCCCGCGTGGAAGAAGCCCTCTGCGATGAGTCTCCTTGCGTCGCTTTTCTTGGTCACGTACACCACCATAGATCCGTACGCCTTGGGGACGTCTCTCTTGCTGAGCCACGCAATCTTGGCGACTGTCGTTCCATTCTCTTCTCCAAAAGCTTCTGTTGCTCCCGCTCTAACCTCATCTTTCTCGTCCAACACTGATGTTCTCTTGACGTTGTCGATCTTGACTGGGTAGAGCTCATCGCGTAGCACGCGCGAGCCTGCGCCAATCTTCTCTGCTGCTCTCTTAACTAGCTGGTGCTCGTCTTCGTCTCTGCACGTGATTCTGATCCGGCTCTGGGTCGCGTGGTCGACGGTAACTGCGCGGCATCGCCAGTTTGCTTGGTTCTCCATTGTGCGCATCTCTTTTTCTACAGCTGCTCTGACCGTTCCTGCTGACAATCTGCCATTTTCGCCGTCTGCCCTGGAGATGTCTACAGTGACGCTGGGCACGTCGATAGAAGCAAGGTTAGTTCTGATAGTGTGCTGCTGGCTTGCTAGTGGCGCGGCTGTGGCGTTTAGTCCTGCAGATGCGGCTGTGGACGCTACCTCAGCCCAGGTACGCGTACCGGAGTTCGTTGCCGCGAGGTCATCAACGCGTGTCTTCAGCTCAGCGATCTCGTCAATAAGTTTCACATTGTGGTCAATAATCGCTTGCTGGTTCTTTCTAATCTCTCTTGTTTCGCGTTCGAGGTTCTGGATCGTTTCGTTCTGCTGCTGGATGATCTTGGTTAGCGCGGTAAGTAGATCTTTGTTGGTGGCGGTGCTCTTCCTGGCTTGACGGATAGGTTGGCTGCTTTCGATCTGAATGGTGTCGGAGTCGTCGGCTGATAGGTCTAGCTGTAGGGGTCGCCTGCGGTAGTGTTCATTTTGCTCGATAGTGTTTCTTGCGCGTCTCTTTAGTGGTGCTGGTAGCTCGGTTGGCAGGGATGTCGCTCCGCGGTCGCGGTCGCGTTCAGGGGTCGAGATTGCCATCTCTCCCACGCGTCCAGATCGCAAACTCCTGGGCATATACAGTCGAAGTCCCTTCCAGTAGTCCGAGATGGTACAGTAAGTTCACAATTGGGCTACCACGGGTGTTACAGTTCTGTCGTTCCCGAGATGGTACAGTCCCGCATCGGTCTCCTGTACATACAGGCGGGTAAGATATTCGCCTGTGGCAATCTGCTCCCTGGGTATAACCATAATTGACCCTGAATCAGAATGCACCGCACACCGCTTGCGGATATCAGGAAAGTCTGTAGTCGCAACGAAGTCACAGACCCCCCATATATGATCCGTAGTCTCGCCTTGTAGGCTCAGTCCCATGCACGCTCGTACTTGTGATCTTGCGCCATCTGCCCCAATAAGGTACTTTGTGCGAACGACTCCCTGTTTTTTGCTGCCATCGATGTGGTCGTATTCGTATTTAACGAGAATTGGAAACTTGGAATTAGACTCATCCACGACATACTCGAGGAAGCGATGAGATCTCCGAATTGTATCCTCAGGCGCATATAAATGAAGATTTTCTTGAAGTATCCGCTCGATGCGACCTTGGTGGATCGTGACCTCAAAAGGAAAACGTGCAGGCACATTCACATCAGGCACGAATTCAGAGCGCTCAATGCCTCTCTTGGCGCTCATAGGTCTCTCGTGCGAACCTGCAGGTACCGGATTCCAGAACGCGACCTCTTCCATGTGACAGCCTTCATCAATAATCTCCGCGGCTATACCGAGGGACTGAAGGACCTCTAATGTTCGAGGTTGCAGGCCATCTGCTTGACCAGCTTTCAACGTCCCGGGTTTGGAGTCCAGACAAAGCAGCGAAGATCCGGTGATCCCATATCGGGCCAGTAACAGGGTCAAGAAAAGACCACTCGGCCCAGCCTTATCACGAAAGCGTCAGTGATTACATTCTTTTTCACGCCTTGCTCCATACTTACGCCGATAACAACAACTTCATAACTCTCCTCTGCATCTGGCAAGGGTTCCGGTATGGGTGAGAGTCTTGGAAGGGGCAGGGCACGAGAAGGAAGGATCCTGAGGTCTCTTGCTGCATTCGACGTCTCTTGGAAGACTGGCATGCCGTAGAAAGTTTATGAAACAGCTGTTAAATTATTCGTGTAGTTACCCATATGCTGGTCAACGACATTGTGAAACTTTTAATAGATTCTTGCTATACATACTACCCACTGACGAAAGGCCGCTGCCACGCGACATGGATTTAGCGCCGGATCTTTCCTCTTGTCCGACTTCCGGTCAGGATGTTAGCGCAGGTATCCCAGCCGTCCCATTAGTCGTGTGACACGATTTATAAGTGGAGATGTGGATACCCCACATTATTAACTAATAAATAAAGACCATAGCGCCGGTTCTACTGACAACATTAAATCTTCCGCCAGCGGCTTTCGCACATCTCAGGGAATTCCGAATGCAACCTTCATCCGAGAAAAACACTATGGTACAACCGGAATGGAACAAGTTTCCTGATGCGAATCTAACGCCGAAAAGAGCCCGTAGTTATTCGCGGGTGAGCCACGCCTGTCAACGGTGCCGCGCGAAGAAGGCCAAATGCGACCAGCAACAACCGTGCTTAAATTGCATTAAGCACGCTGCTGACTGCGAATACGGTATCAGAAGGCGCAGTGGTCGGAAAAAGCAGCATGGTTACGGAAACACTAATGAGACGCCTGTTACTCCCATGTCTTCGGGATTTACTACCAGGAGTCACATTCTACCGAACGAAAGCGAGTTGCGGGAGCCTCCTCGTGATGCAGCGCTATCTGGTACATAGTCCTCTAGTTCTCCGGTTTCTGGCGGCATCAGTATCACTGACCTTAGACACCAGGTGTTGCACCTCGAGTCTTATCCGCAAATGCCTTAGACGTAGTAGGCGATATAAATCAGCGTACTCAGGGTACTGAGTTCTACGGCACATCGTCTAATTTTGTGCTTCTCAGCCAGCTCTTTTCATTCGCCCGACAAAATGGTCCCTCCAGCTATGTACGCTCTGATATGCATGAATCTACGTCACATCTTTTTCCTACGAGCAACGATAGCAACAACGAGACGCACATGCGAGGTGAACATCGCCTATCTATTGCTGACGAGCATGTTGTTCATCCTGGCCTGACTGCCTTGTCCCAAGATCGAGTTTCTATCATTAATATATTGTCAAACGAAGAGGTGCCCTCGCCACTATCCAGACCAAAGACTCCCCCACACGTTGCAAGTGATAGACAAACCGAGCCAAATAATATGGCGCCAAACTACAACGCTCTGACGAATGGAAGTTTGGGTTCGACACTGCGCGAAAGCCTGCTGGCCGTCCCTCAAGGGGCTCGGCCTGAGCATACCGCCGACGCGATCAGCTCTCCACGCAACATTGTAGTTCAGAATACTCGTCATTACGTGGTACCATCTACTCAGGCTTTGAAAAGACGTTTGGAAAAGACGTACATCCATATCTTCTTCCAGAACTTACACCATATCCATCCGGTACTTGATCCAGTCCAGTTTGAAGAACGATGTGAGAGAGATGTATGGGGCCCACGTACTTCTACTGAAAGAGGTAAAGGTTACAGACACTTCTCTGCACTTTACAATATTGTTGTGGCAGTAGGCGCCCTTATCGCCGGAAGAAGCGTTCTCAAAGATCTGGGACAGGATATGCAGACAGTTATAGCAGAATTGGTAGAGCCTGGAACTTCTGAACGACAGATCTCTTCTCAGACAATTTCCCGCACGTATTTCCGAAAGTCCAAATATCAATTGGGGGATACATTTGCAGTGTGCTCCTTAGAAAGTGCGCAAACACTCCTTCTAATGGTCAAATTCCCCCATATTGTGTGTCATGCCACTTGCTGATGTCTGTGCAGTCACTCTACTGTCAGAACTCCCACATGCCGCATACATGCTACATGTACTGTGGTCAGGCTGTTCGTACCGCTCTCGCCATTGGTCTTGCAAACGAATCCACCCCTAGGTCAGTAGAGGACCAGAAAGCTGCACGGCGTACTTGGTGGTGTATCTACTCTCATGAAATCGACATGAGCTGCAGCTCAGGTAGAAGGGACAGCCTAAGGAAACCGCAAAGTTATCAAATCCCGCTCCCCCTCATCAAGGGCCAGGTTGTCGGGGTTCCTGATGTACCAGAGACTGAGGATAAAAGCATCGCCATGATAAACGAGATGGTACACTATGCCGCTATCCTTCGCCGTATATCTAAGGAGCTGTATCATGATAATAAGGGCCTCACATTAATGGAGAAGTCAGCAATTGCAAAGGAGCTTGATGACCGTCTTAGCGATTGGAAAAACAATCTACCCGATTGGCTTGACTTTGGCAAACTCTCCTTTCGAGAGGAAGAGTGGGCAGGAAAAGTTAAAGTCGTTTTGCATTTGAGGTACTTGAATGCGAGGATACTGGTACATCGACTGTTCTTGGCGCCTTCTCCGAACGATGACTCGTTGGGGATGTCCGGTCATGTTGGACTGTGTCTAAACGCTGCGAGAGAGACGATCCAGGTTCTTCATGATGCTTACGTTCACCGTCACTACTTTCGCACGTGGTGGTACAATTCAACGTACACTTTGTACGCCGGCATGATTGTTCTATATGTTGTCATGCTCCGGGCTACTGCTTTACGAAGTGAGGACCTTTTGAACGATGTTATCAAAGCCCAGAACATACTACAGTCGATGCAGGAGGCAACAGTAGCTCTCCGGAGTGCAGAGCTATTACGAGAAGGGTTGGAAATTGCTCAGGCAAGGAACCAGCGCCATGAAGCTACCACAAGTTCACTTCATGATAGCCGTACAGACCAGGTCAACGACGAACACCAAGATAGAGGAAATATCAACGATTTGGAGCCAAACGTCAATTATTATTCCCCAGGGACAACCTTCGCTGCGAATGGACATGACACAGACCCTGGAACGCTATTCGCATCACTTATAGACCCCGGTTTACTACAGCATTTCACAACAGGGTCGAATACTTTAGCAGATATGGACACCTCTGCATTCCTGTTTGACGGCATGTACAAAGATAGACTAGGTGATTATCCAACACTCCAGCCTGGTGCCTAGTCTACATCTGGAACCGGTAGATTGTCGATGAACTTGAACTTACCTTTCAAGCTAGCCATGGCCTCTTCTGCCTTCTGCCTGCGTAACACTGCTGCGGCTTCATCGGTGATCAAAACGAAATCATAAGAGATGATTGCAGAACCCAGTTTCACCTCGTAAGCCTTGGCTTGTCGCTCATCCTCAACTTTCTGGAGTGAAACCACCAAAGATTCCTTAACACCAAACACTGCGTCCGTCGATTCGTATGGATCATCCCTCAGATACAGAGCACTGCAAAGTCGTCAGCTAAGGTCAAAATACAATCAAAGCTTTACCGACGTAACGAGTGAATCGTATCCCTCCTTCTTGAACATGAAGTGCATGTGGCTCGGTCGGTACGGATGACGTTTTAAAACTTTCAGGAGTTTTCCAACGGGTCCGTCGTGAGGAATTGGATATGGAACAGGAACGATAGCTTTGAACCAGAAGTTACCGTTTTCATCGCTCATTAGGACAGCCCTGCCATCCGGTCCCGTCCTATCCGCGTGTTGAACATCGTAGAAGCCTTTTGAATCCGTCTCCCACACATCGATCTGCGCTCCTGGAATAGGATTACCATGAACGTCTTTCAGTGTGCACAGAACAAGGAGCGGTTCCCCATCTGGATCCTGTGATATGAGACTGCCTTGTACAGTACGTTTGGCTTCATGTGTGTGGAAAGGGCCAAGCACGGTGCCCTCGGTGCTTCCTTGAGGTTTGGGATGATCGATTGAGTCTACTAGGAGAGAAAGACCCAACACGTCAGATAATAAGATAAACTCCTGAACCAATCCGTTATCACCAAATGAACTGCTGAATTCCAGTCGTGCGCACCTGTCTGGTTTCCGAGGAGATTTGTCCAACTTTGGTCAGGAAGAGGATAGCTGTCATCCACTCGTCTGTGGTGAGCCTGACTTCCCTCGCAAGTTCGTGCAGATGTGTTACAGTTCGCTCGAGGATATATTTTAAGCGGAGATTGGAGCACTGGGAGTTGATAGCGTGCACATTCTCTGTGATCTTCTCGATAGTGAGATCTTTCAAGCTGACCGGGGCTGACATAATGGCAAGTTCGTGTGGATTGTTTCTCAAAATGACTCGAGCTAGTGCGTGCGTGTATGATGCTAGGTAGTAATAGTCGTGAAGAATTTTTAATGATATCTGAGAGATTCAATGAAGTTATTGGTTTATTCTAGCTATACTGCGCAGTGTTAATATACATTTACTTTGATCCCACATGTTCTACAACAAACCAGTCGCGCTACAGCAATGAGTTCCACGATTCTTGGAAACATTAAAAAATCCGGAGCCGAGGCTGCTGTAGTTCCGGAATGCAATGGGCGCCGGATTATTTGAATATCCCACGACGGATCCCGGAGAATACGCTGTCTACTAGCCTGCACAGGTACAAAATCAATATCGTTGTATTGCGTGGCGCTCTACAGTCCAATCGAAAACATCACATGAATGCGAATGAGACATGGAAACTTTGAGCGCCGCAGCATGCGCAAGTTTAATCACTCTACATAGGTACTAAGCCTCACAGATCTGCTTTCCCCTGCTCACCAGCCCATGCCCGTCGTATCAGCTCGTGTATTTTTCCCTCCTCCACCTTTCGTGGATTGCTATAGGGTTTTTTCACCGCGAGTGACGCGGCTCTCTCCAAATCTTCCTCTCGCAATCCATAACTGCTTAGCGCCCGGCACACACCGAGTCGATCTAGCAGACTATTCAATGCTTTGATGGGATCTCCGTCTGCACCTCCCAGCACATCAGCTAGGTCATATCCCGCTGCAGGTACGGCAGGAATATTGTATGCAAATGTGTGTGGAAGCAGGATACTGTGTGTTTCCGCGTGTGGCAGATTGAAACTCCCGCCAAGTGTATGGCATAGCTTGTGATGGAGAGACATAGTTGTGCTGCCCAGGCATACTCCACATAACCAAGCACCATAGAGCGCTTTTGTCCGAGCTTCTCGATCATGTGGAGACCTTGCAATGATGATTAGGGCCTTGGACAGAGCTCTTGCCCCCTCTTTGGCCATGAGACGAATGATAGGGTTTGTATCCGGCGCATACAAAGCTTCTGCGGCGTGCGCAATTGCGTTGATGCCGCTAGTTATACTGACGTTCGTAGGCAAGCTCATGGTAAGAGAGACATAGTAAATAACAGTGTCAGGGATAACTGCATTGTCTCTTCGCGTGGTCTTGGTACCTTCCACCATCTCTACAAGAATAGGTGTCATTTCGCTTCCAGCATATGTTGTAGGAATACAGATATGTGGAAGGCCAGTGCGGATGCTGATCGCCTTGCCCAGCCCAATAGTACTTCCACCTCCATTCGATACTATACTCTCTGCCCTGAGATCTTTCACCGTTCGAGTAGCTTCCTGCGTTATGTCTATTGGCGTATGCATTGTTGCATTGGAGAAAACTCCAACAACGTTTGGAGTTAATGCGCGCTCAAGTGCAGTAGCTTTTCCAACTTGTCCTGGAGTTGATAAGATCAATGCTGCACAAAGCTCCCGACGCTTTAGTTGATCTAACAGCTGGAGGAAAGACGTGTCTGCAGGACCAAAGATGACATGAGTAGGGTTAGGAATGTAGATGAAAGACTACATATTCGGCAAAGAGTGCCACTCCGATCTGTCGAGGGAATATACCAGTGTTTGAAGAGTTGAATACTGTGTGACTGTGGGAATAGATTAACATTCAATAGCTTCGCACAAGTGCGGTGGTTATATCAAGCTACAACGCAGTGAAACTGAAAAAACTTTCAGCTTCAGAACACGCACGCTGACTGCTCGAGAATTCAATAACTTGGGTACAGATAGAATCGCTCCGTATTGTCCTACACTTCAAACAGCAAAAGCTAGGGTTCTTCAAAATATTGACCTAGTGCAATAAGTGGCCGGATAGGAACACCGGATATAGCCATTTCAAGTTAGCTTGGCCCGGAAGCCGGATAATTGCCAGGTTTGGCGAGGTGCGCAGCTTGCTGGTCCCGCACGCTAACTAGTTAGCTATCCTACTATCTTACCTGATGCCTTAGTCAGAATACTGCATAGATTATTGTATTGACCTGACCATCATTTCGGGTGATCTGGTTATCAAATCTGTTGCGGGCGGAGAGGTATGCATTCACCTATTGCACAGAAGAAGAAAGACAATGAAGAAGCTATTGTATAAGAAAGTTGCCTTTTATCCTCTTACTTATCTCGTTGTCTATGAGTACATTTATATTATATCAATTAAATAACTTAAGCTTAGTAAACTCTAATCATGTAGAACCTCATTCACATAGCTTCCTGGTGAGAGAAACCTGGGCGCAGCCCCTTACAAGATCCTTCAGCACCAACTTATAGAAACCCACCTATCTTTACTCTACTTTGTATCTTCATATTCTAAACTCTACGTTCTGAGCTATAGGAGTATTTTGCATTCAGGTACTATATATTATTATTATTATTATTATTTTAGTTTAGCGTCCTGTGTCAGCCGGTAGGCTATATAAGACGTGCAGGCTAGGCCTACAAGTATCTACGTAGTTCTATCAATTTAGTGTTGGTGGGGGAGGGGTTTATCTAAATCGAGGTGAGGCTCGTAGCCTATTATAGAGGGAGGTAGAGGGGGGTCTTGCGGGTAGAGGTGTTAT
>PELC01000161.1:0-44886 GCA_005212705.1 Curvularia lunata
CCCCCCCGGGCATGTTTTGCCCAAACCCCCCCCCCCCCCCCCCCCCTCCAGAAATGGCATCCAAAACCTCAACACCATGGGCCGACACGCCCTTCGCTTTGCTCAAAATCCCTGGGCAGCCCGGCGCCCCAACTAGTGCGAACCCAGGCGTCCTGCACGTATGCATTGAAATGGCGTGCGTACACAACCTGCTTCTTCGCGGGCTAAACTCCATCTACCACCAAGCGCCCTTTGTCTCTGATCCAAAAGACGTGTCGGATCTGATGCTGTACACCACCGCATGGGCCGACACGATTCACCACCACCACTCCGCCGAGGAAGAACTGTTCTTCCCACGCATTGAGGAACTGGCGCGTGAGGCAGGCCAGGCTTGCAACATGCAGGCCAACGTGGCGCAGCACGCGGAATTTGACAGCGGAATGGCGGACATGGTGAAGTGGGCGAAGGCGGTGGCTGCGGGTGAGGAGAAGTACGATGGAGAGAAGCTGAAGAAGCTGATTGATGCGTTTGCGCCGCTGCTGACGAGCCATTTGCACGACGAGATCGATACGCTGATTGGGCTTGATAAGTGTGATTCTGAGGAGGTCAAGAAGGCGATGAAGCATACGGCGGATGAGAGTGGGAAAACGGCGGATCCGGTGAGTAGGCTCTCTTTCTTCTTTCATATGCACCTTCTCTTGTTTTCCGTTTCTATTGGGGTCTCAGTGCTAACAAGAGATTTTTCTGACAGAACCTTGTTATACCACTGATCATGGGTTGTCTGGACAAGAACTACCCTGGCAGCGAGCATTTTCCTCCGCTGCCTTTTTTTGTGCCATGGCTGAATGCGTATTGGTTTGCACGAAAGCATCAGGGGTCCTGGAGATTTAATCCTAGTGATCACTGGGGCACGCCCCGGCCGTTGCAGTTTTTGCAGTGATCTTTTGAGCAGAGTGATTCTGAAGTGTTGTAAGTCACTGGCGTACGAATGGCTGATTTGTTTTGTTTTTGCATGGGCTTAAGGCGGGCTCTCTGACTTCTGTATTGTTGAGTACTTGGTTGATTCTTGATACTGAATACAGGAGTCCGAACATACTATTTTTCGAATCTGACGCCAGAATGACGGCGTAGTGTCGTAGCACATGGGTGCAAGTTGACTATCCTGCTTCACTCAACTCCCCATCACCAAGCAATGCAAAATCAGCCATGACACCATAGTGATCTGTAACCCATTCCAGACTCCCAGCTTCTTGCATCATCTTTCTATGCTCTTGCGTCACTTTTACATCGATGCCGATTCTGCTAAAGTCTGCGGCTTGAATGGAGCCCCTGTAAAAGACCTTGTCCATTCTGCTGCACGGAAATCTCTCTCTAACAGTTAGTGGACTCTGGTAGCCCCATGTGTATCCATGGTCGCTGTCTTCACTGCCGCCACACTGGAGATAAGCATCCTTGAGGTTGTTTTCTAGGTGCAGTGTGCGATCAAAGGGTTGTATGGCGTTGAAGTCGCCAGCCACTATACCGCACGAAATGTTGTCTTGACTAAGATATCGGCTCGCGGCCGCCAATTGCATTGGGCGGATTGGTGGGTTGGCTACCAAAGACTCTAGATGGGTATTACAAACTCGCAAGACGTTGTTGTTAGCAGCATGCGGATCGGTGATGGTCGAAAGGCGAATGTCGACGAACAAGCCGTCTCTACCGAATTCGCTATACCATGGCACACGGAAAACTGAATCAATCTTCAATCGCCGGTCTACAAGCGTTGTCGTACCGTAGTAGGATTCTGGCCAGCCTTTCCCATCTATGTCAGTGAGATGAAAGCGCTCTTTTACCCACGATGTTTCTCGTATTTGTTTCATGTCGGATGTACCCATTTCCTGGAAAAGTATAATGATGGCGGTATTTGGTGGCGTTGATGATACAACTTCATTGAGATAATTCAGTGCGGCGCCCATGCGCTCCTTAGCAAATGGGATCAGGACATCAATGTTCCAGGAGATTAGACGGATGTTTTTCTTATGCAGAGCTGGCAAAGGATGTTTAGATGCAGGTGCCTGATCTGCTCCAGCTGGCTGCCAGGCATTCCTTGAAGATATGCAATAGTAGTCCTGGGGTCTGGGCTTGTACAAGGAATCCCGGCTCTTTTGGACATTCGGATTCAGGGCACCATTGAGAGCCTCTGTAGATGGCGTAAGCTTTACTGACGACATAGTCCTGAGACCAAATTTGACAGAAATTTCTGGAACACGAGTACACCGCAAGCGGGTGGAGAGTCTGGCCAGTATTGAATGCATCGGTCTGGGGTGAAGCCTGGCAGCAGTGGGATAGGACGCTAAGCCGACGCGGGGTTGATAGGGACATCAGCCAGTCGACGACAAAGCCGCACAGTTTATGATTCCACAGAATCTGGGAATTCAATCAAGGCTATTTCTCGGCAGACATGTGTGACGACAGTGAGAGACAAGAGATGATGGCCAATACCGTTACTTGTCGAGCAACAGGCGCTAACACGTGATGCGGTGAGACCCCTGCCAGTGCCGAAGCGCGTCGTGAACTTTCGCGATACAGCAAGAGCTCCGACTGGGGAAGCAGCCACGACACCAGGTCTCTGCCCCGCCACACCAACTGCCCACCCTATCCCCATCGTCGAACCAAGCTCGCAATCGCACATTCTCGGGTCTGTCAACCACCGCCAACCACCGCCAACCCCCGCCATGGGCTCTCGATTACACAATGCCCCGATTGTGATAGACAACGGCAGCGGCACCATTCGAGCTGGGTTCGCAGGCGAAGATGTGCCCAAATGCTTCTTCCCATCGTATGTAGGGCGGCCGAAGCATGTGCGGACAATGGCGGGTGCATTGGAGGGGGACGTATTCATAGGGCCGCAAGCACAGCAGTACAGGGGGCTATTCAAGATCAACTATCCATTGGAGCACGGAATCGTCACAGACTGGGATGATATGGAGAGGATATGGCAATACGTCTACACAGAAGGGTTGAGGACTGTCAGCGAAGATGTGAGTGTGTGAGACTTGGGGGATAGGCAAGCATTTGCGGCTGAGGGGCATAAAGCTGACTATTGCTTTCTAGCACCCAGTACTGCTCACCGAGCCTCCGCTCAATCCACGCGAGAACCGCGACACAGCTGCCCAGATTCTGTTTGAGACGTTCAATGTGCCTGCGTTGTACTCGTCAGTCCAGGCCGTGCTGTCGCTATACGCATCTGGCAAGACGACAGGTCTCGTACTGGACTCGGGAGATGGCGTGTCGCATGCGGTACCTGTCTTCCAAGGGTTCGCGATCCCTAACAGCATCCGGAGGATCGATGTGGCAGGCAGAGACGTCACGGAGCATTTGCAGCAACTGCTAAGGAAAAGCGGGCGCATCTTCCACACGAGCGCAGAAAAGGAGACAGTCAAGAACATCAAAGAGGCGACAGGCTATGTGGCACTCGACCCTGCCAAGGAGGAAAAGGACTGGTCTGGGTCGTCGAGGTCAGAGGGCAAGAGCGTCGACTACACGCTTCCGGATGGTCAGAAGCTCAAGGTGCGTTGTCCACGAAGCTTGCAGCTGTGTGGTGGAAGACTAACTGACGGGGCTTAGGTGGGAGCGGAACGCTTCCGAGCTCCCGAAATCCTCTTTAATCCGGAGATTATTGGTCTAGAATATCCCGGCGTGCACCAGATTGTGGTGGAGGCGATTCACCGAACTGACATGGACCTCAGAAAGGCGCTATACGGCAACATTGTGCTGTCCGGTGGGTCTACACTGACAAAGGGGTTCGGCAACCGCCTGCTCCACGAGGTGCAGCGACTGGCGGTGAAGGACATGAGGATCAAAATCTTAGCACCGCCAGAGCGCATCTACACGACGTGGACCGGTGGAAGCATTCTGGCCGGACTGAGCACGTTCAAAAAGGTAAGTTGCAGCAAGTGCCCGGGTGAGAAATATGGATGTGCTGACCAAGGGATGCAGATGTGGGTAGAAAAGGACGAGTGGCAGGAGAACCCAGACATTATCCATACGAAATTCGCATAAGCAGTAACGCTGTGTAGCGGCAGCGGCAGTGGGAGTGGCCGTGGCCGCGGCGACAGGAACAGCAGCAGCAGCATCAGCATGAGCAGTTTGGCCGCTCCGGGTCACTGGCATGGCGAGCGGGGAGTAGAGCGGTTGCAGTTAGTCATGGAAATGGGAACGCAGCAGCTGGGGTCAGGCCAAGGATGATGGGCCAGCGCCGGGGCGTGGAGGATGGGTTGGTTGGACCAAGGCAGATCTACGTGTCAGCCGGTAAGCGTGGCTCCTGAACGGGAGAGCTACTGGAGTAGCCTGTTCTCCCCCGCATTTCAGAGCGTTTCTGTTACTTAAGCGCGTCGGAGGTTGGGGAGGGGGGTTTATGTAACTTGTACGAGGGATTGAGGGGACTAGACGGACGATGATGCATGACCGGCGTTTCTGAGCGCTTTGGAATACCCCAATGGATTATGGAGCATGGAGAGACGCAGAATGAACACGAGTTTGCAGACGCCGCAGACGCCCACCCGCCGAGTGCAGTGCAGAGTCAATACAACGCTTAGGTCGGACGGGCGCAGAAGCGGGGGGCCGTGTGCTGTGGTGGTGTAGTGTGGTGTGCCAGGGCGGCTAGAGCGAGAGGGCGGTGGAGGGCGACGAGACTTCTGAGGCGAGGCGCGTGCCAAGCATCGTGAAAAATGTCGTCGACAATGGTGTCATGAGGGTGATGCATCGCGACACACACACCCATCCACCGCCACGCTGCACTCATGCAATACACGGCACAACCGACGCGCCCCGGCCTTCGACAGCCTGGACGGGGCGCTGCAGGTACCTGATGACTTGGATGGCCGGGGACACGTATCGACGTTGACTGGGTCTCCATCGTCGCCCAGACGTCACGATGCTCGACGTCATGCGCAGCCCGCCTCCGTCGAGCTCGGGCTTGACGTGTGCGCGGTCAGCAGATGAGAGCACCGCAGCATAATGACGGCGGCCGCGGCAAAAAGGAGACGTGGGAAGAGCAAGAGAATGTATGAGGTCAGCCAACCAAGACGGCACAGCAGACCGACCAGACGCCCGTCAGCAGCAACATGCCATTTCTTCTCGCACCCACTCGCTGCCAGGCACCGTCGCAGCATTGCACTGGATGACGGCAAAGGCGGAGCTAGCCAGCACAAATTTCTCTCTTCCCGCCTCCACACTTTGTGCTGCACGCATGCGGAGCCTGGGTCCGGCGCTGCCATGGCGTAATGGGGCTCGATCGCGCCTCTGCGTCGTCGCCGCTGCACCTGACCTTTCCCCTGGCAATCTCTTACCCCCGAAAAACTGTGCCCGGCCAATCAGCGCATTTTGAGGGGGTAATGGTAAACTATTCATGGCCCTCTGAAAATTCCTACCCAGGCCACGCATGATCTCTCGGTTGCCGTTAACTGCAAAGTCTCGCTCAGACTCCCAAGCCCTTGGACGCCGCCTCGTGCCTCCTTGGTTCGTTGCGTGGCGCCGAAAATTCTGGTAGTCTGCCCATGCCGGCCCTGTTGCACTGTCCCCGGCCCTGCAGCTGCGAAAGGGTGAAAAGGACATCGTGATCAGTGCGACTCGTTTTGTTATATAAACCCTCTGACCCAAATCCTCTGCTGGCCCAGCTGCACTTTTACTACCCCAAACGACGCTACTACCCCAGCTTTGTCTGCAATTACCAATTATTACTTGGCTTGATTAGTCCATCCCTCTCTCAATCCATCCACACCACCGCCAAAATGGTCAACTTCCACATCAACGAGCCACACCCATCCGCCTCCAGCTACATGTACTCTGGCCGCGGCGGTGCTGGCAACGCCATGCGTATCAAGCCTACTGAAATCACGCCCGGCCCTACTGCCTCTGGCCCAGCATCCCGCACCAAGCTGCCTCTTCCACCATCAAACGCCATCTACGCCACTGGCCGTGGCGGTGCCGGCAACATGAGGAAGTCAGAACGCGCCATCTTCAGCTTTGATGAGGAGCTCCAACAGCAAGAGCGCCTTCGTTCCCAGCAAGCTCCCGTCTACCACATTGGCCGTGGCGGAGCCGGAAACCTCGTCGACGAGATGAAGCCCCGATGCCACCGCCAGAGCTCCGCCTCTTCCGCCTCTAGCTCCTCGAGCGTCGAGAGTGAAAAGGATGGCGTGCGAAGGAGTGTCGAGCACGCATGGCAGCGCCTCAGCAGGCAATTCTCTCACTAGAGTGCCATGCCGTGCCTTCCTTCACTTTACTTCACTTCTCTGTCACTATTCAACACGACCGCGATTTGAGAGCTGGTCCTGATTCTCTCATCAAAGCATATTCCCCCATTTAGCACGGCGTTCCTGGAGCATCACAGCCTCCGCCTGTATAACCACCCTATTCACCATCACGAAAAAAAGTCCTTGTTTTGTTCTTTGTTTCTTTCATCTCACGACACTCAACCACAACACACAACCATCGAGGAGCCAGGAGCCAACCTCCGGTCATCAATAAAAACCTCTTTTTCTTGATACCCGGACACCACTTGTCCTGCTCTTACGAAGAGAGGGCCTTGACTACTTTTGTTTTTTTTTACTTAGGGGGTTTTATGCGGAGGCGGAGGAATGCATACCCCATAGTTTCATTTTCATGGCGAACTAGTAACGACGAAATTCAATGCCTATTGTGGTTGGCAGCAGCCAAAAAGGCTTAATCTTTACACCCTTCATGTGCTTGTGTTGGTTGATGTGATGGAAGTGTGACTATCCCCCCTGACCCTGACTGTGTTTCTACTAGCATTTGCGATACGAGGCATGGCTCAACAAGTGGTTGTTGATGACTTGGCGGAACTTGAGGCTCAACCTATCGAACCAATTCTTTGGGCAGGAAGAGCATTGTGAAAAAGCTATTGGTCGGTATGCAGTTGCACCATATGCAGTATACCACGTATATTGAACCTCAAGCCCTTCCCTACGTCAGCCCTCCCTGCCCTCCATACAAACACCCGAAAACTCAAACTAAGAAATTTTCTACCAAGAGAAAAAAAATTCAAGCTTACACATCCATCCCACCCCACGCCTTACAAACCTCAAAAGCAAATGCCAAGCCAAGCCAGTAGAGAGAGAAAAAAACTACCAAGTACCCACACCTATTCCGTCCCTTCCCCGCCCCGCTTTCAAAAAGCCATCTTCTAGACCCTCTTTCGCTTTCCCCTCTCCCGAAAAAAGGTACAAGCGACTAGACAGAAAGGACACCCAAAAAAATAGCCTCGGATACTGACTGAATGGACGCGCCCCGCCTCGTCTCATCTCGTGTCGCTTAATCTAACCCAAAGTGTATTTGGAGAAAGCGACGCGTGACTCTGTAACCACGACGACAACCCCAACCCCGGACCCCATCCCCATTATACGAAAGAGGCGAAAAAAACAACCCTCCGTGAAACTCACTAGCTCTAAAGGCCAGACACTGGCGTCTCATTTTTCTTTCTTAAACTCTACAAGTATAGCCCTGTCTTTGTGCCTTTCCCCACATGTACAACAGACATGGACGTGCGCAGTTTACCCCATGGTAATAGTATTATTATTATTTTGGGTCTCGTGGATGCGATGGGCGTGTACATACGTCCGTGTGTGTTATGTGTGTCTGGACTCATCTCATTGTGACAAAAAAGGTACCACGTGGACGGACATGACTCTGTGGAAAAACGATGAGAAAACGGCCCTTTTTTTTTTTTCTCTTACAAGGTCTAGATGGCCCGGCTGAGCTGAGGGAAGGGGTATTTTTACCTGACTTGAGAAGGGGGAGGGCGGAGGCAAGTCCGGTAGTGGGCCAGACACGTAAGGGACTGAATAGTGTTTTTTGTCCTTATTTGTGTGAGGTAGGGGGCAGGTAGCTAGGGAAGGGGGAAATATGTATAGTTTCTATTAGTGAATGAGTTTCTAATATACAAGGCTTGCCTCAGTGCACCTCTTAAGGCAGGTTGGATGTATGCCTGTGAATGTTCTTTTTTTTGTGAGATTCCTGTACTTCCCAAGCGGAAAAGAAAGAAGGTTCCAAGCAACTCAGGTTCACACTTCAAACTCCAAGACCAGAAATTCGCAGCACAAGAGCCAAGGTCGGAAAACACCAGAAAAATGAGACTAGGTATACATATTATCAAAATTGGCCCTTGATTAAAGTGAAATAGGCCATCAGGCGCGCACAAACTGCTTTTTCTCTCAGCAAAATTTTCTCTACCGCCTCACAGGTCCCTTGCTGGCTGCCGCGCTAACCAACATCTTGAATCCATTCTTCAGTGCAATCATATCGGGGTAAACGTGTTTCTGCAGCTCAAATGCATTCGGCACCACCTTGATGCCCCACGCTCCCTTGGGTCCCTTGGCGCTCATCTGGAAGCAAATCCAAAAGTGTCCGGGATACTTGGGCATGCTGCAGAACGCGTACATCGACCGCGACGGGTTGGCCTCACAGTAGTTCTCTAGCCATTTTTCTACACGCAAAGAGTTAGTTATATGTCCTCGGGACTTAATCAGCATCAACATACCAGTATCTTCCCGAGTGCCGGGTTGGAATCGCTCGTCTCGGGTCAGCTCCGTAACCTTGCGTGCCATGGCCTCAACGTGGTTGACAATCAGTTCGTCAAGATCGGAGTATGTGTGCTTTCCAATCTTGAGCTGCTTGCCCAGTGAGAACTGGTTCGGCTTGTTCATCTCGAGCACATCAAGATGTTGGTAGGCGTTGTTGGAGACCTTCCATGTCACAACCAAATGATCGAAACCCTTGGACGATGGACGGATGACAAGGTCGCCAGTCTCCTTGCCACCAAGATATTCCTCTGCTTGGATCGTGTTGAAGGAAAAGAAGAGAGGGTGATTGACGACACGGTTGGGTCGGCCTGATGCAACCTCCTTCTCCTTCTCGGCTGCCTTTTTGTCCTGTGCTTCTTGGGCCTCGTCCCATTCGCCAGCGGCGCGGTCGTAAGGCTTCTTTTGCGGTTGTCGGATGAGATCGTCTCGGAGAGACAACTGTGCAGTAAGTGCTTTCCTGTTGAGATAGACGATGCGCGCGCGCACAATTTGGTGACTTGAATAGACGTGGCGAGGCTCTTGTCCGCCGCTGCCGACGCCCTCTGGGAACTCTGACTCAGAGACACCACCTTCGATTCCGCACTCCAGCTTGACTTCAATGTGATCAGGGAATGTGCGCTTGATGGTAACAGGAACCACCATGCCTTCGTAGAGAGACTCTTTCGTCTCACCAGTCAACATGGTGAACATCTCGTCACCAGACAGCAGCGCAAAGATTTGTCGAATTTCTTCGTACGGGTTGTCGAGTTCGGCTCGGATGGTCTCGAGCGTGGCACGCTTACGTTGACCGAAATTCCTTTCAATTTCGGCGGCATAGTCTTCCAGAGCCAGGTCGTTGACCAGATCGGTGGTTTCCTCTCGCACCATTTTTCTAACAACAGCACTGGGACCGCCCTCGTCAGTCTCTGCCTTAACATCTTCCTCGTCCATGTTCAAGGCATCAGCAACCATCTTTCGCGCCAGGTCGTAGTCTTCAGGGTGCACACGGGTGTAGTCCAGGTAATCAGATGACTCTTCTGTCGGGTCGTATGGGATGTACAGGAAACTGGCGCAGTTCTGGAAGACCTTCGGACCCATAGCTGCCTTGAGGTCGCGTGACTCCGATACACCAAGAAGATCGAAACGTGAGAGGATCTCGTCGCTATTGGCTTGGATGGCCTTGACCAACCGATCGGCTTTGCGAGGTCCCAAGCCGCATACATAGGGTATGAGTTTCGACAAGTACTTGTCGTCATAAGTTTCTGGCAAGTCGATACCAACGAGATTGACCATGTCGACCATGGCAGTTTCCAGTCGGTCCAAGAGTTTCTCCTGTGGTATCAAGGTCTGGTTGGGGATGAAGGGTATTGAAACAATGTCTCGGCCAAGCGACGCGTACTCAGCGAGTGGATTCTGCAGATACCTTCCAAGAGCAATGCAGTACCTTGTTAGCGCCGGGTACTTGGGGAACTCTGCAGCCGCCCGGGCACTGGTGTGATACAGGCGAGCAACCTCATCATTGACCATAATGACCTCCAGGGGCTCGTTTCTCTCCTCGCCGGTATCTTCATCCTCGTACGCAGGACCGGTCAGGCCTCGTTGGCTGATGATTTCCTGAATGTCCTTGTACAGCTTGCGTGTCTCAACTGAGAAGCCGCTGACACCAATGACATCCGGACGTCGACGCTGGATGACATCGACCAGCTTTTCAATATCTTGTCCCTCGGGAATACCACGTTCAGTATTGCCAAGTCGCATATCGACTAACCGACCCTGCTCTACGACTCGACCATCGTTCTCGACGTAAGCCCACATGATGGCATCTCCACGCTGACCTTTGCCGTTGGACAAACAGAGGACGTTGGGAATCGAGCCCAGAGGAGCGCTCTTCAGCTTGTAGGGTGCCTGGTCGAGCTTGTTGTAGTAGTTTTCTCGAGCCGAGGCAGCAAGCTCATCCTCACAGCGGGCACGCAAAGTCTCCTTGACTCCGTTTGCAACCACCGTCTGGAGCTTGTCGAGCGCAACATTGAGCAACTCCTTGCGGAGTGCGTTCCACGTATCGGAAACCTCACTGACACCCTCGGAGATGATCTTCTCTTGCAGGCGTGCCTTGAACTGTTGGTAGTTGCCCATGGAAATCTTGACTTGCACAAGGCCTTCGGACTCAGCCTTGAGCATCTTCAAGAAAAGGTCGGGCCGACCTTGGAGATCGGAGAAGGTAACTCTGCGGAGATACTTGAACTCGTAGTAGGGATGGTCTTCGGTGATCTTCCGCATGCCCTTATCAGTGCGGATACAGTCGATTTCGGCATTCTGATAGAAGCTACCACGTAGGTATCTGCGCAGCCGTGAGCACATTTGTAGGTCTTGGACAAACAGTAGCTTTGTAGATCTCAGAAGGGTGACACCAGTCTCTGGGGCTTCGGCAAGCTGGTCAGCAAGTTCCTCGACCTTGTATGGTGGGTCCTCGATGGTGTAAGCGCTTCTGCTCGTTCCATCAACCTTCTTCGCGAAATCCTCGGGGGTGATGCCGATGGCCTTGACAAGTTGGTTTGCCTTGCTGCCTCGTAGTTTATCGAAGAAGCTCCGGGCATTGTTGGCACGTTTCTGTGTACCGTTGATTTCTTGTCGAACCTCGTTTATCTCTTGTGAATATCTGTAATGCAGGTAATCCTGAAGCTCCTGGATTTCCTCGATTGTAATGGCCCTGGCAGACAATTCCTCGATCTCGGTATCATTAATCTCAGGGTAGACGCTCTTCAAATTCTCATAGTTCTGTCTGAGAGCATCACGTTTTTCAGCAAAAGCCCTGAACTTGAGGTCAAAATCGAAGACTTCCCACAAATCGGCCTGGTTGAGAAGACGCTCTGGCCGAGCATCCATGGGCGGTGGGTTGTCGATGTCATCAAAATCGTTATCGCTCGGCGCGTGGATGAGGTAGTCCTTTCGGTGGTTGAAGATGAAGGGGACTTCGTAATCCTCGAGGTTGATGAACTCAAGAACTTTTCGTACAGCCTTTTCGAAAGGCTGTAGGAAGTATCTTGGTAGGCCTTTCTTAGGCCAAAGCATATTGCTGATCCAGGTGGCCTCCTCGGTCAGACGTGCCTGCATGTCCTCTGGTGTAAGCTCAATCTCCTTAAAGGGCTTCCGGGCCAACTGCAAGCGCTCAGGAATATCAGTTTCACGGATGATGTTGTCTTCATCCGTCAGCATGCGCTCCTGGAGTTGTGATGGTTCAAAGACGTCCTTGAGCTGTAGTTCGCGGCCCTCCCCAGCTTGTTCATCCTCTTCGGCCTCTTGCATTTCCAGCGCCCAGTCGTAATCTGTACCATCACCAAATGCAGCCCTGTAGTCCTCTTCGGCACCCTCATCAAGCCCTGCAGCTTGTAGACCCTTTGTGATTAGGCTGATGCCCGGTTGTGTGACGTCGCGGTCATCCTCAATCTCGTCTTCGAATTTGTCGTCCTCGATGAAGTCGTCGAATTCGTCGCCCAATCGGGCCCGCGGCTCGTCATAGTCTTCATTCACTTCGTCGTCGGAAAAGATGTCGTCAACACCCCGAGACTTGACGCGCTCCTTGTGGCCACGCTTGAGGCGCTTGAACCTTGACTGGACACATGTTAGTCGGGTCTAGGCTTCAGCGGAATGTGCCTTACCTGCTCTTCGGCGGGACGTTCCACTTCGACGCCGATCAGGTCCAAGTCTTCGTCGTCGAGGGCCTCTTCCGCCTCACGGTTCTTTCTCTTCTTCTTGCGCCGGCGCCGGCGCTCTGCTACCTCCTCTTCCTCTTCCTCGTCTTCATCGGCGATGAAGCCTTCGCCTTCCTATATATCTGTCAGCATTCCTGGAAGCTCGGTTTACTATGGCGAAGCTTGCCTTTCGCAGTATGTCCTCGTCGTCTTCGTCTTCCTCCTCGCTGGAATCGTCAATGTCGGCTGCGCCATTTGTCTTCTTGGGCCTGGGCTCGCCACCCTCGCCAGTTTCGCCATCAAAATCCTCGTCTTCCTCCTCCTCGCTGCCAACGTCGGCAATTGTGTCAAAGAATTCAGACATGGCGGACGAGATAAAGGGAACGCGTGCGTTGGAGGATCGGGGTCAACGGCGCACTTTGGGATTTCGAGGAGCGCCTGGCGGTAATGGGATCAGGCGGCTATGGCGACCAGGCGGGAGCGAAGGTCGAGAGCAATCGAGGTAAAGGGGAAGAGAAAGGTAGATGTAGGGTCTCAAAGGCTCGCGCAACCCATCGGCCGCGTTAACTTTCAGCCGCACTGACGCTGTGCACGTGATATCCGCGCTAGGGAGCGGAAAGGCTACCAAGCAAGCCCATCCATGGTATTGCAGTACTGAGCGCCACATCCACACAAAACCACGCCTGAATTATGCGCCTTGGGGCGTTGTTTCTGTTATACATGTCCCAATCACGCGGAGTCGGACATACACAGCATGCTGAGTCGCGCAGGGGACCGGCCGCCATGGAGCCAATGGCCGCCTCAGAATCGTGCTGATATCCGACGGCCGTTCGACGGGCAACTGGAGACGGCTGGGCCATTGCAGACACGCCACTGGTGCATCTATATGATGTAGTATCCGTCAGGCTTCCCTGTTGCAATCCGATACAATAGTCTTGTTCATGTGTTTTCGTCCGATGATGGGCACTAGCAGCAGGTGAAGCATAGCCACGAGCAACCATGCCACTCTGAAACCTCCTGAACGATGCATCGCGTGTATGTGAGTGTGTGAGTTGTCAGTCTCTATATATTGGCAGCGCCTCCCGGGCCGAGCCAACGTGTCGCCCGCCTCCTGCAGCCCGTTTTCTTCAAGTGCTCGACTACCGTTGCTCCGTCTGCAGCCTTGCAGAGCCAGTTTAGACGCCGCTCCCAGTCCCTCTGCCCCCACCCTGCGCGCGCCCCGCTAGCCTGGGAGACTGACACGACCACAACCTCTCTCCTGACTTCTGCTGCCAACAGACACCCGAGACATCGTGCTCTGCTTAAAACAACAACTCCCCAATCAATCCCTGCACTGCCTCGGGCGTGCACATCGTCGCTCACGCGTCCCCAAACTGCCACTCCAATAGACGCTGTCCTCCTTTGAGCTCCCGCCGTGATTGGCGTACCATTGTCGACACAGCTTCGGGCGGCAAACTCGAAACAGAAGCCACCGCTTGCGCCCTTTTACTGCCAGACACATCGTCTCTGACCGTACACTCCGAGTTTTGCAGTCGCTGCACCCTCTTTGTCCACCCTCGCATCACACGAGCGCCGGGCGCAAACCGACAAAATGGCAGAGTCAGCCTTCAAACAGAAGACTATGAAGAGGAAGAATGTCAAGGGCCTCGCACTTAGTGCTCCGGCACCCAAGCCAGCGCCCTCGGCTGGTGATGCTCAAATACCCGGTACCCGCGCCAACGACGAGAGGCAAGACACGCTCGAGATTGGCGTCGAGTTTCAGCTAGACCTCAAGGCAGAGGATCTGATAGTGCTTCGGGAATTGGGCTCAGGCAACGGAGGAACAGTCAGCAAGGTGCAACACGCTGCCACCAAGGTCATAATGGCGAGAAAGGTGAGCCGCATAAGCAGGGTGGGGTACTAGGAAAGCACGAAACTGACAAGGCCAGGTCATACATGTTGAAGCAAAGAACGAAGTCCGGAAACGAATCGTACGAGAACTCCGCATCATGCACGACTGCAACTCGGACTACATTGTCGACTTTTACGGCGCTTTTCAAAACTCGTCGGGCGATGTCATAATGTGCATGGAATACATGGACGTTGGGTAGGCACATTCTCATATACGCACTAAATTCATGGGTGCTAACTGGCGGTAATAGTTCTCTCGACTGGGTATCTCGAACGTTTGGACCGGTTCGTGTTGACGTGCTCGGAAAGATTTCAGAAGCCGTCCTCGGTGGCCTCGCCTACCTGTACAGCGCCCACCGCATCATGCACCGCGATCTCAAGCCATCAAACATCCTTGTAAACTCAAAGGGCAACATCAAGCTATGCGATTTTGGTGTGTCGAGCGAACTCGAGGGCTCCATTGCCGAAACATTCGTCGGAACTGGCACATACATGGCACCTGAGCGGATACAGGGATCGCCATACACAGTCAAGTCGGATGTGTGGAGTGTCGGTCTTACACTCATGGAGCTGGCCATTGGCAAGTTCCCATTCGCTGGAAGCGGCGACGACGACGAGGCCGGAGGCCCTCAGGGTATTCTTGATCTTTTGCAACAAATTGTTCTGGAGCCCTCGCCAAAGCTGCCAAAGAGCGATGCCTTCCCATCGATTTTGGAGGATATGATTGCCAAATGTTTGATGAAGGACCCAGCAGAGCGACCAACACCCAAAGAACTATACGTATGTTCAAATCATGTTACACACAGATGCCCACATGCTAACAATAGCAGGATCATGACGCCTTCCTTCAAGCCGCCAAACGTACCCCCGTCGATCTCGAAGCCTGGGCCATATCCATGATCGAACACAACAAGCGCAAGTCGCATCTTGCACCTGCCGCACCAGCAGCAGCAACCATCAAGGAGAAGCTCCGTGAACGCTCGCCACCCCACAAGCGTGAATCCAGCGACCCAAGGCAAAGAGTGGCCAACGGTGATGGTGAAGCAGCACCTCGTCGCCCATCATATCCCAGCCGGTCTTCCAGCAGTAGTAATGTCGTCAACCTACCCATGCGACCTGCACCATCGGTAGACGGGTCCAACAGCAGACCCGGAAGCAGGGGTCCGTCGGCCAATGGACTGCCGGCACAACCTCGACGGTGGAACAACGAGGTGCAGTAGACGGTGCCACGCAGGAGTCTTTCATTCTTTCCACCAAGAAAAACATCGTTTCAAGTATGGTTTGCTGTACTACTGTTGCTGTTTGCGTGCGTTGAGAAACCATTTTGGTATGTGTGGGAGTCAGAGATGTATACTTGCAGACCAGACAGAAGGGCCAAAAAATCTTTCCTGCAGAGCAGCTTTGGATGCGCTGGGCCTACCGTGTAAAGAAAGAGAGACAGATCATTCTTCTTGGGTGGTTTCGGAGAGAGGGTTTGTTGGTTGGTCGAGAATTTATTTGTACATGTCACATATCAGAAGTTTCAATCTAGGATTGTTATACGATGTGTATTGCTGTGTTATCTGTGCTCATGACGTACACAATGGAATGTGGTGGCCGAGAAGCAGGCTGGAGATGGAGGAAGGTCTTGTTTGTATCAGAGAATGTGGGTACCGAAAAGGACCACCTTGGAACAAATTGTTGCGTAGATTCGCAGTGTTTGTTTGTTGTAAACAGCCGCACGCTACAAAAAATCTACGCCTGGCCGCTTACCGACTCTGTTAAAGCGACTAAATGATCACACGTGATCCAAGTGTATGTTTCCAATTCACTCCCATCAAGTATATATACCGCAACATGCCGCATCTCATTATCAAGCAATCACTCCCTTTGGCTGAATCGGGTGGGCCTCCTAGCAAAACAACAACAACAACGAATTGAGAGCTAACAACTAGGAATACTAACAAGTAGGGACTTGGGCTGCAAGCTAGGAGGGCGCAACCGTCAGCCGTAGAACGTTGGTTCGATCCGGAAGGCGGGTTTCGGGCAGCTTCAGTACCTGGGAGTTGATTGCTTGATTTTTGGACTTTTTTTGCCTAGGTGAGAGGGACATCGGACAGATGTTGCAATAGCTGTACAGGGCTGCTCTCTGCAGGGAGGTTATTAGTGCAAGTCAGATTCTGTAGTTTCTGTGCATTTGTGAAAGGTATGCGGTGGGTATGCTAGTTTCTTTGTTTCAATTACTGCAGTCTTGTCGAGAATTCATCTGCTAGAAAAGAGGATCCTATCCTCTATATAGAGTCGAATATCATAACTTGTTGTCTTTCAGAACCTCGCCGGAAGACCGTTGCGGATAGTAGTGTCATATAGCGGAGCTTCTAAATTTTGGGCATGTCTTGAAAGATGTCATCCAGAAAAAAAATTCATTCAAAGGTCATTTCCAATCGTCTAGATTCACTCTGCATACTGAAAGAGTGACACACTTTCCAAGCAAATAACACAGCAAAAGCACGTCCCACTACTCAAAGCAATCTAGTCTCCAAAAACCTATTATCAAACCCATAAACCCAACGCCAAGTCGCTAAACAACAGAAAAAAAGTCATCACAGGGTATCGTCCCATAGTCCTTCACTCTCTACACAACTCTCCCCTCCCCATTTTCAACCTCACCCTCTCCATCCCTCAACGACGATACTCAATATTCTCTTCCTCCGCCGCATTAGGCAACGTCTGAATCTTCATGCTATGCTGTCTCAGAATCTGCCTCTGCTGATCCTTAACCAGTCTCATGGGTCCACGGTAAAAGGCACTCAGTAAATCCGTGATATTGATTGCATCTACAATGGCGTTCAGAGGGCCTGCGGCAGGACCGCCATGGGCACGCCTGTAGGGGAGTGGTGAGAAGGCAAAAATGAGGAGGACGGCGAAAATGGGCATTTCGCAGGCCAGGATGAGGGACGCGAGACCCGTGTTGACGTCGTGGAAGGTCATGTATTGGGTGGGTTTGAGAACACCTCTGCCGGCGAGGATGGAGATGATGAACTGGAAAAAGCTCGAGTTAGTGTCTTTGTTGCTAGGATTGTGACTGGTTGGCTGTGGGCATGAAATGCTTACCGACTGGAGAAAGTTGAGACCAAGGACGCCCTTGAAGGTCATGAGCTTGAGCAAGATGCCGTGTTTCGACAAGAGTGGCTTGTTTCGCTTGTAGAAGCGGAGCGAGTGAATGATGGCTACCACCATGGTAATCGCCTTCAGCACTGTGATCCAGATGTGGGCAAAGCGTGGGCTGTTGGATTGCTTGCAGTATGTGCCGACAGCCAGAGAGATGGCGGTGGCAGCCCAGAGTATAGCACTGGTGGGAATGAATTGAAGGACGCCGTACCATGTTTTCTGTTGATTGATTGTCAGTTGGAGTTCACTAAGCTCCAGCGTGCAGGAATAGAGCTTACCCTCAACCACTTTGGACTGTCAGATTTGCGCTGGGGATTGGTACCCGCTGGCTCTCCAAATAGAGATTCGAAGCCACCTGGATGCAAGAGCACGAGATCGCACATGAAGAGTAGAAAAGAGGATAAGGCCATTGCACATCCAAAGTCGAGCGAGAGTTCCAAGTAGTCTCCGATCTCGGCTTGCCAAACGATGAGAAAGGAGAAGAGCGAAACCCACGGTATCAGGGAGACAATTCGGATGACCTGTCGTTGCTGGACTGGATTCGAATAGTTGAAGGCGTGCAGCATGACGAGTACAGTCACAATAACCGTGCTGAGGATGCCGCAGCCAAGGGAGAGCAGCGTCGCGAATCGGTGATACGTCATCTCTCCAACAAAGTAAACGATTTCAGGACCTTCTGTGTTTTCCACGGGGCATGTGTGGTCCTTGTCTCTTCGCCGCTCCAAGTGACTTCTGGCCGCCAGCATGAGGGTACCCATAACGTTGCTCGACGACATCATGATAACTAAACTGACAAACGTAACGAAACTCGAAGAAGAATATAAGTCTCAGTGAAAGCTAAAATTGACAGATACTGAACAAGTAAAGACAACTCGTAGTCCAGGCTCAAGGTCTATATACCTCCCTCTTCTCTCCGTATGCTTAACCCAACAAGAGACGATCATAACTCAATAATCGTAGATAGCCAACATCAGGCTGCCAATTGAGGCCACCAATCTGGCCATTATCATCGCACAGGATACCCAAAAAGGTAAAGAGCAGCTATAACGGCCTGTCGAGCGTCCAAAAGTCGCCCCCAGGTTTCTTTATTTCCAGCGTGCGGTGGCTGAGTGGAGGTTAGAGACATGCAAAGCAAGTAGCATACGGCCGTGAGACTCGATTGGTTGCCGCAGCACAAGCGGAGCTGCCGACGCGCGATTTTGCTGGGATGTAGTGAGGCAGCTCGGGGTGCCTAAAGTTTTGAACACGAGTGGGCGCAGTCACGCTAAGTGTCACGGGCTTGCGATTGGGGTGACGGCATGAACATGGCTGTGCTACTGTATGTCAGATGCGGGCCAGGCCCAATCCCAGCTGCGTCAACTGCAACTGCGACAATCCAAGAGCTTCGGACTTCCGATAACTGGCGCTTGTTTCAGTGCTTCAATCGTCGCCACGTGATATAGCTTGCGTAACACCAAGTACACGGCTGCAGACTTGTTCATGTTTGCGAAAGAAGTCGACTTCAGCCGCATTGTTTGTGACTTGATTCATATTTTTATATCAGGTTTCCTGAATTGAATAAATCAGGGTCTTGCGGAACCTGTGTTCAACATGTATACATCTAGTCGTCGCCTCCACCTATCGGACCTCCGACTTGCTTCGCTGATTTCGCAGCAACAATGTCATCCACCCTCAATAGCAGGCAAGCACTCTCCACAGCTGTCTTGATACTCTGTTCCTTGACGGCCAGAGGCTCCCACACGTTGTATGTGTGCATGTCGACGACCTTGCCAGCATCGCCGTCGATACCCCAAGAGCTTCCACCGTGCTTGCCGTCTTCGTAACCCTCTGCGTGCTTTGCACGTAGTTGTGTGAGTACTTTGATCGGGCTGTTTCCAGAGTTCTGAATGAGTGTGCGGGGGATGACCTCCATAGCTTCAGCAACTGCCTTGTATGGCCACTGTGCGACACCCTCCACGAGCTTCGCCCTCCTGTCCAGACCGACAGCAACGGCCATCTCGGTCGCACCGCCACCTGGGCAGAGCTTGGGGTTCCATATCACGTTCCTGGTGACACCCATGGCGTCATGCAGATTCCGTTCAATCTCGTTGAGAATGTCTTTCGAAGGGCCTCTGAGCATGATGGTGCAAGCCTTGGGGTTCTTGCACTTTGTGAGGAAGGTGAAGTATTCGTCTCCGATCTTGGAGATTTCGAACAGACCGCACTCAGTGCCAATGTCAGAGGCAACGGCGGAAAAGACAGAGTTGACAATAGTGGCACCTGTCGCACGAGCAATACGGTTGTTGTCTGTCTTGCGAACGCGGCGGATAGCGGTGATGTTGGCCTTGACAAGGTAGTGCTGTGCAAGGTCTGGTTCCAGTTAGCCAAGCCTCGACAGAAAGGTAGGTGCAGGATAACATACCACTTACGCCCTTCTCGGTGATAACGAGATCGGGCTTGAGAGCAATGATGGCATCGCACATAGCCTTGACCTGCTCCTCCTCGATTTGCAGTATTCTGTTCCAGTCCTCCTCTTTGCTGACCTCAATATTCGTCTGACTCTCACCCTTCTTGTATTCCAATGTGCAGTCCAACAGCAGAACACGAGGGTTCTCGATTCTCCGCCTCATCTTTGGGTGTGTGATGTCCTTGTTGACCATGACTCCGTCCAATACCACACTGTCCTCAATCTGACCACCAGGAATCTTCTCGATACGTGCATAACGCTTGATGTCGACCTCCTTCTTACCAGCACCAATATCAAGGGAGACTGTGCGAACGGCCTTGAGGGCGAGACTGCACATCAAATCCGACCACCGTGAAACGAACTTTGTGCCGATTGAGGAGTTGATAATCTTGTACATTTGCTCATCGTCGTCAGTGTCGACATCGACGGCGATTTCGTTGATGATCTCGAGAGCATCGGCGAGGGCCTTCTTGAATGCTTGGATGATCACGACGGGGTGGATGTTGCGCTCGAGCTGGGGCAGAGCCTGTGCAAGGATCTCTCCCGCTGTCCATTGTCAGCTCTCTGCGTGGGCTTCCCCGCAATTTCTACGCACCTAATATGATGACGGTGGTAGTGCCGTCTCCAACCTCCTCGTCTTGTGTCCTGCTGAGCTCGATCATGCTCTTGGCTGCCGGGTGTGCGACTTCGATCTCTCGGAGGATAGCATGGCCGTCGTTGGTGAGGACGATGCCGCCCATGGGATCCAGCAGCATCTTCAGCATAGCCTTGGGACCGAGACATGATCTGATAATGTCTGCGACCGTCTTGGCTGCTGTGATGTTGGAGAGCTGGGCTTTGCGGCCAAACTGCCGCTCCCCGCCCGGGGTCTGCGTGTCTGGTGGTGTGTTAGTGGGCTGTCTGAGGTTTCCAATGCTTCGACTGGCATACTCATAACCACCACTGGCGCCTGCATGGTGAATGGATGGGCTGGGAAGCAGTGTAGAGGGGCAAGAGGGGGCTCGAGATTCGAGGTGCGTGGGGTATCTTCCGTCTGGTGCCTTGCAGCTCTCCGCTAACTTTTGCTACCCAAAAACCGCGTCGCAGCCGCCACTATCCCGGCGCGGATTATCTGCGGCCGACCTCCAGCCACACCAGGCGCCACAACCCATGCCACATGGCTGACTCAGCGATATAGCTCAGCTCGCTAGTGCCGGCATTTTCCATGCGGCAGAAAATCGGCCCGGCGTTCAAGGACGCAGGTCTTGGCGTCGTCCAGATGGGTCAACCCTCGTCAACCCTCGTCAGCCGGCCAATGCACGCTTGACCTGCCCTGGACGATCGCAGCCGGACCACTTTACTCTACATTCTGCCGCTTCTCACCGCATCGCTTCCAGCCTCTCACGGGACTTGCGCGCAGCTTACAAGACCGCTCTGGCGCCCTCCAAACCTTCCCTCCTCCATCTCACTTCCTCGCGCCAACCTTTCCCACGCACCCTCTCCAGTCGTCCGCCCGGCCTCGCTCGTACTTGAATACCTCCGTCGCCTTCTCTTTTCTTACCTTCCATACCCACCCACCCATTACCCTTCATCTCCATTGCGCCTCGCTCCATCACCATCCATCCTTACCTCATCATCGCTGTCGCTTCCAGTGACACCAGAGGATATCTCGTTGCGTGCTCACCCCTTGTCTAGTAGTCGCTTGCACATCTTTGTATCCTCACATCTCTTGTTGTTCTAATCTACTAAACATACAGTATGGGTCTCAACTACTACGCCTCGTCGCCAACAGTCGTCCTGCCGCCCCAGCAACCGCAGGGCTACTTTTCACGCCACCAGAGTGCCGCATCACCAATGGGTAATTTCCGCCCCAAGTACCCTACTCCACCCTCGCTCAACTATCTAGCCGCCGCCTCCAATGCCACCGCTGGGCGCAAACGATCCATCGCCGATGTTGACGAGCCGGAGGAGAACCTACCCGTCGGATCCATCGTCACCCAAGCACCTGCGAAACCGAAGCCCGAGCCTGTGTATGGCCCAGGTATGACGCTCATCTACCCTGGTGAGCCCGGCTACACAATGGCTGCCGAGTCGCAATCGGGTACTTGGTACGAAGAGAAGATCGAAAGGGAAGAGAAGGCTGAAGCTGCTGCTCGCCCCATCGCTATATCGCGCAAGTCCGCACGCATGAGCCCGTCTGCCAATGTCGAAGTTCCATCCCTCAACGACATGGATGCTCAGAAGACCGAACAGCTCATCGACGACAACGGCACTACTGTCAACAAGCTCATTGCGTCGCTGGGCGTGGGCTGGAAGAACGTCATGTCCAACCCAAACCTCCGCGATGCCGCGCGCGCATACTCGCGTGTCATTGAACGCCACTTTGACTTTACTGATGTACTCGTCATGCTTGAGAAAGAATCGCTCAACGCGTATCTTGTGCGCGCGAAGCAACACGGTGTCCAGGGCTACTGGCTCTTCTCGGACAGTCTGCAATGGTGCCAGCTTGTTGGCTGGTCACTTGAGCGGACCGTCAGCAACCTCATGTTTGGCGCCACCCCCCGCGTCGAGGGCGAGCGCATCAATGCCCGTCAACTCACTCCCTCCTCGGAACCCGCATCGACACCCGCCATGCAATCCAATGTCAACATGCCCTCGGTTCACGCGGATGTGGACGCAATGGAGATGTAGCGAGCCTGCACACGTCTCTTCTCTTTCTTCTCGTTTCTATTTTCCATTATCTACTCGGCAACAAAATCTCGGTCCTTTTCGTTGGCTGCATTGGCCGACGATTGTTTCTGTCTTGGGTCCTTTCTTCTTCGGCAACTCGGCGTCTGGCGGTGGATTTGTATGGCTCACCGGAAGTGACTCCATTTGACATGTATGATATTATTATGCTCACATACGACTGCTTGATCAGACAGGGTCGATCGCGTCTCTCAGCACCGTGCCACTAAATCTATCAGGCAACCTATCAATGAATCTATGATTGTTATTATTGCATCCTTCTCTTCTGATGATTGTGATGGCGCCAGGACTGAGACATGGTGCACGCGCTCTCAACAAGGGCAGCGACCGCTGGTTGAAGCAGCAACGCCGGCCTGGAACCAGACGAGACGGACTTTGCTCTCCTCAGCAAATCCATCCACATAAATTCCACCACTCAAGGAAGTGTGTCGTCGCACAAGCAGCCCAGCACAGTATCGAGGACGCACCGTGCCCCTCTCGTCCCGGCCGTTCCGTTCCTGTTCCTCAGCAACGCGAACATGACACGTCTCGGTCAACGCGACGCAAACCCCGTCCATCCCGAAAATAACTCTCCCAGATTAGCGAGTCGAGATTATCACCCCAGCGACAAACCCTTAGTATTACACATGAAGTAAAGGCCAAGAACAGAAATCAATACTTGCGCACAGACAGCGCATATACACTTTTGTTGCTTGTTTCATGTCTGGGGAAAGGGTGGTAAGGGCATGAGTGTGACCTTTGCTCTGCCCTGTTGCGCGGAGCGGGAGAGGGAGCGCGGAGGCGAGGGTGTTCAGGCAAAGGCCAAGGGCAAAAACTGAATCGAATCTCTGGTTCGCTAGTGTTTCGCCATGGGTTTAGTGTGGCGTGCGAGTGCGCTCACTAGTTGGGATTCTAGAGTGGGCACAGAGAGAGGGGAGAGGTCAGCTGGAGCTGAGGTTTGTGATGGGTGTGTGGGTGGGTGGGTGTAGTCCGTAGTGTTGGTTGGCTGGCCTATGTGCTTGAAGCGGCAGAGGGCAGCTGAATGACCTTCACCCGAAGCCTGCAATGTGTCCGCGGACACGTGACTAAACACAACATCCCTTCTTCTTGAGACAAGACTGATATTCCCATCCTTGTATTCATCTCACGCCCATCTTGTCACAACATCCTCCAGTCTCGCACGGAATCCGGCTCTCGTATTTCTCGATCACGTGATAGCCAGTTTGTCCACGAGTTGAGCGGCAGCGGCAGCAAGCAGCCCTCCCCTGCATCCCCCCAAGCCCTGAACCTGACACTTCCTCGGCATCCCCGTGACTGACATACATATGTACCGCATAAGCATCTTGCTTTTATCCGGTAGTAGCCAGCTGCATCAGCCATTGGACAAGATAAGAGTCCCTTCACCGTCTTTGCGACTTGCATCATGTGCTCTTGGTAAGCAGGCTGAGGGCGATGAAAGTGAGGCGAGGGCGAAGGTGGGAAGACGTCACATGACATCTCACCGCAAGAGAGTTCGACGGCCAGTCGCAGGATAGTTGCTTCGTAATGACGGCAGAATCAGCCAGCCAGTCAGCCAGTCTCCAGGCATTCTGATTTGTGCACACAGCTGTTACAGACCACGCGTACCGCATGAAACTAATTCTTACTACAGTGCGCCAAGAGCCATGTACTCGACCACGTTTCTACTTCAAGACAAGGCCTGACTACTAAAAAGTATATGTATTTTTGTGTGCGAATACAAGTCTTACGACGAGCAAGCGTCGGAGGAACGAATTTAAATTTGATACCGAAGAGAAAAGGCAAAATAAGTATTAAAAAAGAGAGAGATTTTTCCAAGTATCCAAAGGATTTTAAATGAACAAAGGGGCCCATGAAAACTCAGAAATTGTAGCGAGAGGAAAGGAGAAAAGAAAACGCCCCGAAAATGCTTGTATGCAAAAAAGGTTCTCCTGCTTACCCCCAGCTGCCTGTCCAACAATGCAATGCCAACAACAAAAGAGAAACGGACGAGAGAACGAACGGAAACCAAGCGATTCAAGAAAATGACCAAGCAAAAGTATTAGAACAAGAAGAGAACCCTCCGGGTTCTAAGAGAGAAAGACAACCCAAATATATCAGTCTCTTCTTACCGCCCTCTGTCTATCACCGTCCTTTATTGTGCTTTTGCTTTTAATTACTGCAAAATAGTTAGTTTCCCATAACACAGAGAAGATGAGTGAAGGGAAGAAGACTTACTAAATCTCCAACGGTGCAATCTGATCAACATTGTACAGCCAACCTCCGCCTTTCTCTTCGCTTTCTAACCAGTCATACGGCCAGAGGACCAAGTGACCCTGCACCAGCTCAAGTACTCTCTTTGCATCCTCCTTGTCTAGCATCATGTCTGCGTCGGCTGCTTGGAAAGTCTTGTTGGAGCTCTTGGTTGTAGCGCGGCGACGTGAACGCTTGGTGTTGGAGCGATTTGGGGGAGTAGATGTTTGAGATGGGTGGATGGCAGGCTCGTTGATGGTGACTTGGCGAGAGCGCTCACGCATCGAGTGGGATGTTGGTGGCGGGTTATTGACAGCAAAGTCGTACGAGCTATCGGGGACAGGTGGGGGAGCGGGGAAAGTGAATGTCTTCTCTGGTGGGGCAGGATTCATCGGAGACACAATGGCATCATCAGCAGGCTCTGGCGCCAGCTTCTCATTCAATGTAGAGCCAGAAGCTGTGTCGATATGAATGCCACGGTTCTGAGGATGCGCTGCTTTCTCATGGCTTTCGGCCCATTGCTCTACACTGTGAGGAGCACTGGAGCTTCCATTCTCGCTGTTGCCTTTGCCATCAGAAGTGTTGGTCATTTTCTCAGTCAGCTTTTCGCCCAATGCTCCGACCTTGTTCCCAACCTTGCCCGTAATGTTTGAACCAGGTGGTCCTGTAGCGGTAGGTGCATCTTGCTGCTTATGCACACGGTCTCTGTCACCACCGCCTTGCGCCTTGACGAAACGCTCGCTGAAAGCAGTATACTCCTGGTACTCTTTCCATGTCCGGACCTCGTTGTCAGGCATGCAACGGAAGACCTGGCGGAACAGCTTGGTGTTGTTCTCCGCAATCTGGTGCCATGTGTCGAGGAAGAAGGTGTCGTTAATGGGATCGCGCATACAGTCTTCAGTCACAATGGGCCGTCGCATCTCGGAAAGAATTGGATTAAGGACTGAAGAGGAGCCTTGGCTCCAAGTACGCTGGAGAGCAGGCGGCCCACCAATGTCCGTGTCATCCGAGATGGGCAAGGCAGGTAGCTGGCTGAGTTGCGTAAGACCTAGCTTTGCTGTGTCCATACGCGGGAACTTGGGAGGTGGAAGACCGGCATATCCGGTGGCCTCAGTCAATGCACTGACTGCGCTGGTCCTTGTACCCGTAGTGCCACTACGCTTCCGAGTCCTGAGAGCGGCCGTCTTCTTTGGTGTAGCCGCTAGACCCTCGGCGGCAATGTCTGTTACGAGTTTCTCGTGGCCATGCTCATCAATGTAGGAATCTCGACCTTGGGCAACGGCTGGTCGCAATTGTTCCACCTCGAGCATGTGGTCAGCGCCCTCACCGCGCACATCCTTTGCATGGGCTGTGTTGTTCTGCACACGAACATCAGATGATGGCTTCTTGGGGCTTTGCAGATGCGGATTGTGATCCTGCGCCCAGTCGAAGTCGTGATTGAAACTGTGCAGCTTTTCGGCCTTTTCGATGAGCTCATCCTGCATCTTGTAGTTGTTCTCTTCCAACTTTTGTTCAGTCATGCGTTGGGCAGTAGGCGATCCAGGTCCAGAAGATTCTGTTTGGAAACCGACACTATCGGCATCCGACATTTGACTGGCTATTTCTTCCTCGGAAATGCAGTCCACGTCAACACCCAGATGTTCTCGCATGAGACGCATGCGAAGCGTGTGAGGGAACTTGCCAACCTTGTATGGCTTGCCACCCATGTAAGAGTCAAGTACTTCGGTATCGCGAATGATGGCTGCAACCTCGGAATCTCGTGACCCCAACATGGATCGCTCGTTAATGTTCGCAGATCCAATGATGGCAACACGGTCATCAACAATCATGATCTTGGCGTGGATGTAGAGTTGCTCCGTGACGAGCATCTTGTTCGGTCCGACCTCGCCCCATGATCGCAAGGCGTAGAACTGGATGTAGTCTTCTGGCTCAATGCCTGCGGCCCTCAGACGGCCAAAGATGGAGCCCTCGCCACGACAAATGCTGTGGTACTGGCAGGTCATGATGAGACGGACACTGCTACCTTCCTGCTCATCCACGGTATTCTGGTATCCAGGCATGAGGGGAAGCATGATGCATGCCCTCCAGTCCTCGTCATTTGCATGGGCGCGCTTGATACGGTCGACAATGGCATCGTTGATCTTATTCTCAATCTTCGTGCCCAGCACCTCACTGCTGCTGATGTAGAACTGGTTTTCGATGTAGACGAAGTGCTCCGAGGTGGAGATCATCTGCACATATGCGTTCATGATGCTGTGCTCAACCTTGTTGGGCGTGCCCAGTGACCAAGCACATGCAGAACGAAGAATCTGCACTTCGCACGTTCCGTCAAGCCCGAGAGCCTCAATATCCGCTGGGTTAAAGTCGGGTGGCGGGAGCAGGAACGGTGTTGGCCGCGAAGGCTTACGCTGCCGCAACAGATAATTCCACCGCTGAACAAAGTGCCGCGTCAGGTCACGGGCTGGCTGGCCCACAATCTGCATGCCAACATCATGCCATGGCATTCTAGGAACCTTTGAGCGGTCGTACATTTCCTCGTATGGTTTGTCCAGAGCGAAGAAATCCTGCACTCTGGGATTGGAGTAGTCCTTGCCCGGCCACAGTTGACAGTGGTCGGCATCCTTGGGTGTGTCATCCAGTTCAAAGCCGGTAGGCTTGTCATCTACGACAACGTGCTGCGGGGTATCCCAGCGACCAAAGCATAGATCAACTCCTCCACAAAAGGCGACTGTATGGTCGATGACACAAATCTTCTCGTGGTGAGACCAGAAAAAGGTGTTTTGGCGAATCTGATTTGGCGAACGTTGCACGAAGATGTTCGGATGCAGGTCGAGCAAGGAGAACTTGGAGTACTCAGAATCAATGGGGATGGCAGCACCAATGTTGCGATACATGATGACAAAGATCTTGACACCTTCTTGTGCCTTTCGCTGCAGTAGCCTGTCGAGCCTCCACTTCTGGCTGATGGCAGCTGGGCGGCGTAGGTAGAGCTCAGGACTCAACCACCAATCATGGATGTAAATGACATCTCGGGCCATGCTGATGGCTCGCGAAACATTCCACATGTAGTCACGACCGTCCACAAGCCATTGTGCGTAAATCTTCTTTCGCACCGGCGCGAAGCTGTCGAATCGTTGGCGTTGTGACCACAGTGTGTTTTGTGCCATGAAGGTGATTGAATCTTCAAACTGCTGCAGCATCCGATCATTCCTAGCTAGCAACTTCATCTTCCGCTCAGCGTTGACGAGCTTCAACTGATGGTGGCCTGTTGCCGATGCCTTTGCTTCGCTTGCGATATCTCTGGCTTTCTTGTCTCGTATCCTGCCTGACTTGGATTCCAAGTGGAAATCGGCATCCACCAAAAACACATCGTAGACATTCATCTCCTCGGGAGAATCTACGCAGACGACATAGCTGTGCCTCACTAGAAACCATTTAGGCCAGTGACGGTTGATCATGGAAACCTTAGTCCAGCCTTTCCTGTTGTCGACACCCTTTGACGACTTGATCATCAAGAAGCCCTCCTTTCCGTGGTAGCCACCCTCGGCAGCTAGTCGGACACCAAGGGCGGAGAGTTCGAGAAACTTGCACAGCCGGTTGCTATCCGGGCGGAAGATGAGATAGGTCATCAGGCCACGCAGATATTGTTCCAGCTTCTTTCGTTGTCGTTCGTGATGGTTCTGTTTCGCTTGCGCTGGTTGACCGACGGCTCCTACGAAGCTGCCTTGTCTCGCTGCCAGCGCGCCGATAGCGCCTTGAGCCTGACTGCCGCTGACGCTAGACTGTCTGCGGCCCAGGAAAGATGATTTGCCTCGTTTTCCCTTGGCAGGTCGTTCAGTAGCGCTGGCATCGCCATCGGGTCCACTGGCGGCGCCTCCGACGGCAGTCTCTTCCTCTTCTTCATCACCTTCGTCGTCAAGAATACCGTAACCTCGGAGACCTCGGAGATAGGGCAGTACACTTCTGGGAAAACGGGGAAGTTTTGTTCTAGGATCCTCCTTCTCTTCCTCCTCTTCCTCGCCGTCTTTGGTAGCCTTGTCCTTTGTCTCACGGGCGCGGGTTGCTGGCCTGTTTCGGAAAGCGTCTTGCTTTTCCTGGACTTTGAACTTGAGGTGCAGATTGGCAAAGTCTGCGACGCTCCTATAGACGACCCACTTCATGCGGGTGAGACCGCTGCCATACTCCAGCTCTATACGCAAAGCAGTGTGACGGTCGCCCTCTTTCTTGCCAGGTCGGTCCGTGTCAGTAATGCTTACTTTGAGCTGTTCGAGGAGGACAGGGATGCGCTTGTGGCCATGCTCGTCTCGCTGAAACATGCTGGCTAAGAAGAGGGCAGCAGGTGCTCCAGCAAGTAGCTCGGCCATGAGCTCGGCGGACTTTGCGTGGTCAATCTGACGCTCTACCTTTTGCCTGTTGCCTAGAAGCTTCAAGCTGTTCTTGATCGATTTCCACTTCTGCGCACTCAAACTCGAGGTGCGCTCGCTTCGCATCCTCCATGGTGAAGGCTGTGTGTCGCCATGGGCATTCCTGAAGGTTGTCAAGCTCCGCAGATTGCCTGTTGGCCGACTGCCCTGTCCTTCCTCTTCGCTGTTGGGGTCATGTCTACGTAGGCCGCCGTATGAAAGTCCTCTAGCACTGTGTAGCCCACGGGACCATGCACTCTCCTTGGCTATACGCGAACGGCCCTCGTCCTCGGAGTAGCCTTGGCGCTCGTTCTCGGGTATGTCGTCCATGGTGGATCGGCGCAGGAAGCCTGGGCGGGTAGAGGTGGGTGTCATGGTGGGTGAGTCGCGTGAGAAGAAAAAGCCGCCACTGTTGCTCATCTGTTTTGGTGTTGTTGGGGCTGTTTGTGTGCCTTCGGCTTCGCCCTCGAACCAGCGCCGACTGCTCTTCCTCCGCCTCTGCCTTGGTCTGCTTCTTGAGGCACCTTCACCGGCGCTCGATTCGCCATCAGCATCGGCTTCGCTATCGTGTCCCTCGAACCGTGGCTCTTCGAGCTCTGACGTGGGCGATAGCGGGCCGTGTGGTGAGCCGTCATGGCCGCCGGATGACCCTCCTGCCAAAGCACTCAAACTGCGGCCATGTCCTTGCATTGGCGATGCCAGTGCCCTCAGTTTTCCCATCAGTGACGAGGCTTGTGTACTCCGCTCCTTGCCCTTGCCATCGCTCTCGTCCACCTCCCAAGACTGCTGACGTGAATTGCCCTGCGGCGAGTCGGACCCAAGTCCTGTCGATCGCGCGAACTGGACACTCTTGCGTTCACGGGGTGCGTCGGAGAGCTCACCCTCGGTAGGATGGCGGGACATGGGCGCAAAGGGCGGGTAGTAGGAGCTGGATGGTGCATTGGGGGCTCTGAGGGGAAGCTCAGCGTATTCGGGGGCAACGCTACCGCCGTTTGCAGCGGCTGGCGCATTGAAGGGAAACTCTGCGGGTTCTTTGGGGGACAGCGGTGAGCCGGTAGGGGCAGAACGCATAATTCTAGGACCGCCATTCGAGGGCGAGGGATTGTGCAGGTCCTGTGTCTCATTCTTGGGCTGGACTACACGGAGCGGCGACGGCACCCTGCCTGGCTCCTCTGTGCTCTTTGGTGGAGCTGGTGATGTCGACCGTGGGCTACGGGCCATGGGCGAGGCGTCTGGGGTGTTTGAGCCAGGCATGCTGGCGAGATGAGGATGAGACGAGATGAAAGAAGAGGAAAGGAAGGAGAGGTCGCGTGGGGGACGGGTTGCGTGGATTATTGGTCAGCTTTGAGGACGCTATAGAGCCATGATGGACATGAATGTGCTGTCGTTCACTTTGGTGACGTGGGTGGATGGATGGATGGATGGATGGATGAATGGAGGTTGCGCTCGTCACGGGAAGTACGGATGCCGTGCGTGTGGTGAAGACAGTGTGTTGTATTGGTAGCTAGCCCGCACGGAAGCACACACGGCCGCAACGGTGATGAGTACAGGTTCGATAGGCCCTTGCAGAGTGGAGTGCATCCATCCCAATTAATCTCTCGACTGCTGTCCCGGCGAACGGTTGCACTAGTGCCCTGCCCGTTGGCGTCAGGGGGGAGAGGGGGACCCTGGCCTCGCCGCCTCGCTGACCGCCTGCCTTGATCTGCCTCGGCATTCGCAGGATAGCTGTTCCGCATTCTTCTTCCGTCTCTTGCACCATCGCCCAACATGGCCAGCATCTCACTATTACTCATATCTCCTCATCTTTGCCACCATTCTTATCTGCCATATAGCTAGCCACTGGCGCCTGTATTCTTATCTCAAGTATCTCTAGCACTCCGCAATTGCTATGGCAGCGACTACGAACCCCCTCCATGGGACCCCGCGCTCCACCCAGCACCCCATATCCTCTCGCACATTCACCATTGCCGGGATTCTCGTCGACGTTCATGGCCTCGATGAATTGCCCGCATCTGTCTCGTCGGTCGCCTGCCTATGGCTCCTCAATCCGCGTTTACAGTCGAAAGAACACATGGAGCCAATTGCCAACCGCGTCATCTCAGAGTGGAATAAGCGCATACAAGAGAGTCGCGCGGGCAAGAATCCCAAGGGCCTCATAGCTGCTGCATTCGACCAGCGCAACCACGGTTCCCGCAAAGTTGACGAGTTGCACAACCAAGCCTGGCGAGACGGAAATGAGCGACATGCCCAAGACATGTTTGGATGCTATCATGGCACCGCGACCGACACTTCGCAATTGATTAACCACCTTCAATCCTACATCTTCACGGCTCCAAATGCGCCCAAAATCACTCACCATTTTGCTCTTGGTATTTCGCTGGGTGGCCATGCAACTTGGCACTGTTTGCTGGGCGACCCCCGTATCACAGCTGGCGTTGTTGGTATCGGCTGTCCCGACTACACTCGCCTCATGACCGACCGCGCACGCCTGTCCAAGCGAGAGTCGTATACGAGAACCACGCCGCCTGGAGCCGCCTTTTTCGGATCCCCCGATTTTCCCCAAGCCCTGCGAGACGCTATTGCTCAGTACGACCCCGCGGGCCTAATGCTCCCGGGCATGTTCAACCCCACAAGCGAGGACAAGCAGCCCGACCAAGCACAATTGGACAGAATGAAGGCTATCATGAAGGAACGGTTACAGGGAAAGCGCATTTTGAACCTCAGTGGCAAGATAGACAAGCTGGTTCCGTATGCAGCTGGCGAGCCTTTTCTCAAATACTTCAAACGCATCATCGCAGAAGACCCTAGTCTGAACATTTCTTTTGAAGATGTTCTGTTCGACGGTGTCGGCCATGCGTTTCCACCCGCCATGGCTGACAAGGCTGCGGACTGGCTTTGCGATGTCATGACAAAGGATGAGGTTGGTCACGTGTCAAGTAAGATATAGCAACCTGGCCCTGCAAAATGAAACAAACAATTACTAACCATGTTTTTATTGTCTTAAATAAGCTTAGGTGATGATTCTCACATGATTCGTGCATGATTGCTCTCTTCCTTTTGTTTTGTTGTGGATTTCATTCAAATAAAGCACACCGAAACGCCTACCCAACCATCCGTCTATCAACTTGGTATAATCGCTTGAATCATCCCAACAATTTATCGTCCCTTTTCTTAATCGCTATTAGTCTATATATCGATAAATTTCTCTCCCATCGTATATCTACGGACCAAGTATCTTCACAATGTCCCTTGGGTTCAACACTACTTTGATACCCACTTACCGGGTTACTGCGATAGTGTCGTTCTCGTCCTAGTTCGCAGAGTCCTTGTCGACCTCAGTCATCACCACATTGGACTGACTGCTGCTCGACTTCTTCATGCCGCGCGTAACTGGGCCGGCGTACTGGTTGGACGTGGACGACTTACCAGGCTTGGATACTGGCTCCTTGGCGGACGAGATCTTAGTCTCAGAGTGCGTGCCAGACGCCTTCTTCATGCCCCGTGTAACTGGGCCAACGTACTGCTGCTCATCTGCGGCTCGGACCTTATCTTTGCCTTGGTCAGTAACCAGAGAGTCTTCCTTACCCTTAAGAGTAGCAGGAGTACGGGAGGGGGCAGATATATTAGACTCCACGGCAATGCTAGGGAAGTCGTTCGATGAGAACCCTAGACCTGATGCAAGGGGTTTCGCTGCGCTCGAAGCTGATGGGAAAAGCTGGCGAGCGACCGGCTTGCGTTCGCCTAGAGCAGGCGCGTCTGGAGTGGACTCCCACTCCATCTCTGACTCAACTACGCCGTGCTGTACCTTCTTAGGTGCGAGAGTTGTTGGAAGGACGGGGGGTCTGGCTGGTGTGCTGGGAACTGTGTCATAGCCCTGGCGCGATTTCGATGCCTCACCTGATGCTTGCTCATCGTTATCAGGCTGGCTGACAGAGTCGGGGTCTTTGGACCAGTCGAACTGCTCAATCTCTCGCAGGCCGTCCTCCCAGGTGAATGAATCCACCTCATAGTCCATGATGGGCTGCTCTGGATCCCTATCAAGAGCCACTGGAGAAGGTATGGTAGAAGTTCTGGAAGCAGGTCTGGAAGAAGTTCTGGATGTAGGGTATGAAAGTTGGTATGCAAGTTGGTATGAAAGCTGAAATGGAAGAATATCTGGAGAAAATATGCGTACTTTTATATGAGCCGAAGTAGGAAATTGTGTAACAACAGTCTCTAAGGGAGAGCAATGTGTAAGAGGGCATTGTGTGCTTACCAACATTTTGAGTGTTAACTATGCAAAGCAGTCTCAACAACCGATTCTCCCCTTTCGCGAATACTTTGTTTCTTTTCACACAACGGTTTTCGTCTACTATAGAGGATCCCCTCGGAGGAGCGATTTGCAGTGAGACCAACTGTCTAGCGTTGGTCTACAATGCTAGTTTGGATGATTTCTTGGTACTCTTATACATCTCAAGGGGATATTATATACACGGTCGCATCCTGCTACTGTCCCCTAGGATGTTAGGTCTATAGCACTATAGCGTGAAATCTTTAGTCTTGCTATATCTTTTCGCTCCTTAGTGTAGTAGTGGCCTAATTTGTGAACAAAATCAACGCAACCTATTTTACTTCTGACTATACTTGTAGATAAAGGAGGTCGTATCCATCTACTACTGTAAATATCAGTCTGTAATATTCTTGCACTGGGGATTCATGATGCGATTGTAGAGTGAAAATTAAGAAGTTATTAGCTGATGGGTATCATAGAAAAGCCGCTAGCTCGCCGTCCATCCGCCAACGCTTGCTCAGCCCTCTTAAACAGGAAATACCAGAAACATAACGTTGTATTTTGAAAGAGAAACTGAAAAAGAGGACATTTTTGACTGAGGATTCAGGCTCCGCAGCAGCCCTCATATCGGTATGGCGTTGCTGATAGCATTCCCTGTATCGACAGGCAACGCAAGAACACTGGATTTGTTAGTGCTAGATTTTTCTTTCAGCAAATGCAAAAGCTCACCTTTTGCCTGCATCGGTTGCACAGCAGCAGCACAGGAGCGACGCTGGCCAACAGAAGATCTACGGAATGTGAGCTGATGGCCATGCATTGGGATGATCATTCTTACAGCCATGCCAACCGTAACAACGAATCCGATCGTAGGCCCGATAACCTTACAATGACATGGGTTTTGGTCGCTGTATTTGTTCGTTAGATTATAAGATGCGCTCAGCTGTGTTTCAGGGTATACACACGTTCCGCATTGGAAGCAAACAATTGGAAGAGGGACGAAGTCGCACATGGTGATGATTGACAGGGAAAAAGTTTCGAAACAGTTGTGAACGGCCGTAAAATCAAGTGGAGAGTTCGTGCAATGACAACGCGGCAGAATGAGGGTTGATGATGCTCCAGGAAAGCTGAAGCTGCCATGATTAATGTTGCAGTAGTGCCAACGTCATCTCAGCTTGGTCGCGATCGGCGGAATACACGCGTCCGCCCCATTCCAAGATTCTCTTTAGCTTGCTGCATTTGCGCATCACCCTCTTTCCAAGCATTCATCGGATTCAAACAGCTAAGGTAGCGAGCAGATTGGGCCGAGCCCAAGATTTTCGGACAGGTTGTTTGCACAATCTCGATAAGCAGCCCGCCTTTCTCTCACAACCCAAGCAGTCCAAACATGGTCTAATGCTTACTGCAAGGCAGCCCTGTTGGGCATCTATCTTGACGGGCCGTTCCATGATCCCCCTGCGGTCTGTACGAAAAGGTATTGGGGAGTCTCAGCGCTCTTGGAAGCCCAAGACTCGAGTAGTGACTCTGCAACTTTATTCCTCTTCCATTTCCGCGCGTATGAGCTCCAGTTCTGTGGTCCTTTGACCTGGACGTAGCCTTCCTTGCAACCCATCATCGTACTTATCGAAGCAGAGCTTCCATAAACTCGGCTCTTCTTCATTCTCCACCGCGATAAAGCCTTCCCAATTCTCAAATAGGTAGCGCTTCTCGCCATCAGCGCAAACGCGAGCACCAAATGGCCCAACGAGCCCTTCTTCGGCTTCTACGCGCAAGCCATGACTGAAGTGGAAGATTTCGGAATCAGTGTCTAGATATATCCAATTCAGCTGCGGAGGGTCATTCGAAATGGTTGAAACAATGCCGTCGAAATTCGAGTTTGGGAATGGCAGGTAGTAGCCAGTGAAGGGGTGAAGGGGTGGTCCTTGGTAGGTGGATAGTTGAACGTATAGCCGGCCTTCATGAAGCACAACGTGGCTGTCTTTAAACATTTCTTTACGGTCTTCCGGTGATCTTTCTGTTGCTCGACATCGTATGTGGCATTTGTCGTACTTCCACTCTGAGCTAGGGCCGTCGCTATCTTTCCTTTCGGCCTGCTCCTGGAGCGTCAATACGGATGACGCCGTCAAGGGAATAGTCGCAACAAGAGATATGAGGCCGAACACCATCTTGAGGTCCTGTGGGCGTGGCGATTGATCATTTATCGAGACCCAGAAGAAGTTGTGAATTGAAACTCCAGATCTGCAGATTTGCAAGTTTCGTGCGTCCCCGCGGAGCCTGGCTTCACCCACTACGAGAGCTGTGCCATAGCTTCGCAAAAGCAGACAGGTGTCAGCTCAAACTATACATTCTGCATGAAGCCATGATGGAAATCAGAGCAGATCGTGATGCGGCTGCATGTGCCATTGAATGAAAGCCAATCATTTCACAATCAACACGTAGATTCCGGTACTGCTCCACTTGGGGGCCATCATGATCGACGCGAACAACCAGAAACACGGAAACTAGTGACGAGCAACAAGCCACACAACGCTGATCGAAAAAAGCGACATAAGTTGCGCATCCGTTTTGAGATACTCTTTTACCATGTTTGGAAAACATGCTGTCGATAACGGGACTAGCCCGCTGCTCTATGTACTTTGTGCGTTAGAGCCTCAAGAATGCTCGAATAACTTCGCAATTCTGAAGTCACCCAAGGCTTCTGCTCGCTAAGATCAAGTCGCCGACTGGGTGTATCGGTGATGCAGCTGCTCGGATACGTGGGAGCTTCAGCCAAGAAGGCCAATTAGCTTCTTCCCAGAGGTCTTTATGAGCTGATGTACGCTCACGTTGATGGGTACACTTTATCACCACACCCTCCAGCCTTTCTAATAACAAACCTACGAAGCAGTGGCGTGGACAGCACAACTGCCGCAGCGCACGAAACCGAAGCCGGAGATTCGATTGAAGTCGCTTCCTCTGCCTCCAGTCCTATCCATTCCTACACCACCTCTTTCACCTGTATCGGAGCCGAAACCCGAATCTGAGTTTGAAATGGCGGACGCTGCGACGAAAGAGTACGAATTTGATCCTACTTCTATCATCCCTTCTTTGCTCATACAGCCATGCTGATTCCTTCTTAGTCTCGCTGGCACTGCCGGCAACGCTACGGGCGGTCGCGGCCTTCCCGATGTAGGCGAGACCATGGGCTCTGTCACCAACCCCACCGGAAACAAGACCAAGAGCAAGAAGGGAAAGGGCAAGGGCAATAACGATGAGGAAGACGACGAAGGCTTCGGTCTGGAGAACGGCAAGGACGTCAAAGGCAGCTTGAAGGTACACATCAAGCTGGATCTGGAAGCCGACATTAGAATCATTGCGAGGGTCAAGGGCGACATTGCCATTGGCATTCTGTAAGCTGTTCAGCAAAGCGACTGTTGTTTCTTTTTCTAGTTCCACTCCACTAGTGCCTCAGTACTCCTGAGATGGGTCACGAAACTCAAAATTTACAAAAGCTCCAATGGCGCAAAATCTAGCACTGTCCGAACCATCGTCCGTCCCGTGTCTGCAATTCCATACTTGGACGTTGCTGGTCTTAAAGTGCGGTCTAATGTCGGGCGCACTGGCGTCGCTGTGGAATGCTATCGCCGTTCCGTGCTGTGGACCCACGACGTGTGGCCTGATTCGTGCATTCCCAATTGAATTGCTTTTCCGACGCGTCGTACCTCGCATCGAGGTCGAGGTTGTGTACGACCCACTGTACTGTGTGTATTGAGTGACTCGGCTATTGCGTTGCCAGAGAGAAACAGGAGAGCATGTCTGCCTGGTGAGCTTATCTCTTTCTGAGATATTACTTTGGAAGTTGAATGTGAGAGATCCTGCGGATCTGGTCGACTGAATAGGGTCGGGGCCGGTGAATAGCGCCGAAGGTCATGTGACTTTCGACATTGTTGAGAATTGGCGGGTGCTTTCGTCTAGACTGGATGCGAAAGGGGCGAAGGACGGCATTATATAGTGATCAATCCACTCCGAGAAGCCCTATTTTTACATACATTAACTACTCAAACATCCTAGCATTGCTTGTGATGTAGATCCCGGAGACAGGGCATATCGACTTGTATAGGGCAACAATGAAATTCAGTCTTGGCCATGTGAGAGCGTGTATTTGTAGTTCAAAGGGGTAGGGCGTATGGTTCCCATTACGACCAATAGAAGATACAGGGGAATATCCCGGACATACAGGATACTGATTCGCCACCACGTGTTATTGCCTATCTGTCACCTGAAATTGGCCAACGGCTCAAAGGTGTTGAGAGAATCTAAAGCATCCAGAGTGTTGGGACTGGCCAGGGTAGTCCTGTCAGTAGACGTACGATTATGCAATCTACATTATCTTATGATCTGAGGGCAAGGGGTCATGATTGACATGTGAGTGAGTTAGCAAGGGAAACCCTCAAATATACTACAGGAATGTATCCTTCTGAATACAGTGATTGACGCCAATCATCTTGGTTTAATATTGCCTTGCAGATTCCTACCTATCAAGCGTTCCTTTGCGACTGCCGTGCTCTATACTGGTAGGCAAGGGCATATTAGTCGTACATTAGTAGAACCTCAAGGGTCCGTCGTTGACGCGGCAGAAGTGCCCCGTACTTGCATATACGAAAGGGCCGTAACGAGACAACGCCCACCGGGTGCGGCACAGGATGGCTAGAGTCGATGACCCAAGCGCTATACCTATGACAACAGCTTCTGTGAAAGCCACAAGAATGCTATCCGACAGCATCGCGCCAAGTTTCCCCAGGTTCCGCGGCAACGTTCGACAGAAAGCGGCGTTGGCACCGATCTCCAATCTCGGCCGTATGCCGACTCGTCGCTTGACCTCCCATACGTTCAGTATTTATCCTCACCGCCGACTTTTTAACGAAGCTTATAGGCTTGCCGCGGCTTCTGCGCTCGGCATATGTGTCCCGCGGTACTAGCCTAGTCACTTACCCGACGGTCGACCCCAGCCGACGTCATGCAGGCTATTGCAACCGGATGCCTGTCAGACTAAGTGACCCCCTACCCCGCAAGTCTGCCACTTGTTACCCCGGATATCCTTGGAGGCGTTCTATTCCCCACAACGTCAGCGGCGACAGGCTGAGGAGATCCAATGGCCCATCTCGCCTGGAGATCCCTTCCAAACAAAGTATGCCGTTAGGCTAGTGCATTCGGGCTTTGAATTGCACCGAACGACTTTATAGCATCTGCGGTGCCCCCAGCAAAACGCATATTGTGCAACTGCTTGGGACCTTGTTCGCTCTTCTTTCTTACCTCCTGCACTGCACTGCCGAAAGCCAAGCAAAATTGTGGGTGTAACACATCGTCATGGCGACCACAATGGACCCAGACAAGCTCTCGGTTGAGCAGAAGCAGACCGAGGATGTCGCCGAGAAGATCTCGCATTCTTCCAACTCTGGCAAACTTGAGGCGCAGAATGTCGAGTACGATGAAGCAGAGGCCGCGCGAGTGTTGAGAAAGGTCGACATGAGACTTGTGCCTATGCTCGCCCTGCTCTATCTCGTCGCTTTCATCGACCGAAGCAACAGTACGTATTGCTATCATAGTGCTTACCTACTCTCGCACCGCGGAGAACTAACAGACAGCAGTTGGTAATGCAAAGATTGCCGGTATGACCACGGACCTCAAGATGAGCGGCTCGCAATACAACACGGCCGTTACTCTGTTCTTCGTCCCATATACGCTTCTCGAAGTTCCCAGCAACATCGTTCTGAAGATGATGCGTCCCAGTTACTGGATGGCAATTTTGATGTTTTGCTGGGGTCTCGTCATGACACTGATGGGGCTGACATCGAGCTATGGTGGATTGCTCGCTGGACGATTCTTCTTGGGTGTCACAGAGGTATGTGTAGAAAAGCAAATTATCATGCCTTCTCCAGCCAAAAATACTGACTTTTTCATCTCTAGTCTGGCTTCTTCCCAGCTGCAACTTTCTTGCTCACCCTTTGGTACCGTCGTTTCGAGGTCCAGCGTCGTATGGCTGTCTTCTACGTAGCTGCTTCTCTCGCCGGCGCCTTTAGTGGTCTCCTCGCTTACGGAATCGAGAAACTTGATGGTCGCTCCGGTCTTGCAGGATGGCAGGTAAGCAGATGGATAAATTTCCGACAAAATGTTTGTTGTTTCTAACAGAAAAAACAATAGTGGATTTTCCTGATCGAAGGTCTAATTCCAGTCGGTCTCGCGCTCGTCATTTGGAAGATCCTCCCCGACAGCCCCGAAACAGCAAAGTTCCTCACCCAGTCAGAGCGCGATCTGCTCGTTGCTAGGCTTTCCAACGATCAAGGATCTGGTCAAGGCCAAACAACCAATTCGGACAAGATCGGTAAAGAGCAGATTCTAGCTGGTCTTTCCGATTGGAAGATTTGGGCTGCAACTGTCGTTTTCTGGGGAAATACTGTGGGTGTTTATGGGTAAGTTCTGACTTGCAATTCTTCCTTCCTCTCGAGTCTTTTCTAACGTCGAGTGAAACAGATTCACCGCCACTGTGCCATCCGTCATCCAAGGTCTCGGCTACACCAGCGCCAACGCTCAACTCCTCACCATCCCCATCTATGTCTTCGCTGCCATCCTCACCCTTATTTTTGCTTGGGCTTCGGATCTGACCCGCAGGCGCTCCCCTTACATCATCGCTGGATACTCCATCGCCGTCGCCGGCTTCATCGCACAACTCGCCATCCCGAAGCCAAAATACCCAGGCATCACCTATGGCTTTCTTTTTCCTGTCGCAGGCGGTCTCTACTGCCCCTTCACATGCCTCGTCTCCTGGATCGGAAACTCGCTTGCTCCCTCGTCCAAGCGTGCCGTCGGCATGGCGCTACTCATTTCCGTAGGAAACATGGGCGGTATCATGGGCAGCAATGTCTATCTTTCTCGCGAGGCGCCAAAGTACAGGACGGGTTTCTCGGCTAGTTTGTCCATGTGCTGCCTCGCTATCATCATGACGTTTGTGCTTAGGTGGGCGTACTCGCGCGAGAACAGGAAGAGGGACCAAATGATTGCTGAGGAGGGCGAAGCCGCGATTCGTGCGCGGTACACCGAGGAGGAGCTGCTGCTTATGGGTGACAAGAGCCCGTTCTATAGGTACACGTTGTAAGATTAGCTTGGAGATAGAGCTGCAGCGCGGCTTTTCACGATTGTCATGATTTGATTCAGTTAATCGGATTGTAAAGAATGAAGTAATGAAAACGATCGTTCTGTCTCATGATATATACCAGTAAATAGTCGTGTCTGAGTTGAAAAGAGTTAAGAAGTGTAGAACTGTCTTCATTCTACACAACGCCAAGGCACTCAACCAGTGACGACCAGAGATCGAGAGAGGGTATTCTATTTCGTTTCAAATGTTACTTAGACAAACAAAAATCCAGACGCTGTCTGCCACCTGGCAGGCCCGAGCCTATTCTGGTACACTGTCTGCATCTCCAACTCCTACTAACTCACCATTTTCATCCCTATCCCACTCACACGCTTCCAGGCTTGTGGCTCTACAAGGAATGCACGCGCTGCCATCTCCCAGACTAAGGCAATCGTCCACGCCCATTCCTCTCCTCTGACAACTCTTGCAAACATGCAACTTCTTTCCCTTTTTCAATTCACTCCTCCAGCTCTCATCGTCCATGATTCGGTAATTGATACCATTGAATCGCCAGAAATCGTCACTGTTGTACATTATCTCTTCCACTGGTAGCTCTTCGCCGTGCATATATGGTGGGATAAAAGATTTTCCGCTAGGAAAAGTTTCGCGAGAGACGATGAAGTGTGACCTGGGGCTATATGACTTTAGCGTCGACGCAATTTTGTATGTTGCTGTGCGGTCGAAGAAGAGTGCGCTGAGGAGGTGGGATTGCTCGGTGGGGTCCGCAATTTCAAAGAGACGGAAGAAGGAATGGTCGGAAAACTTCAAATGCAACGTGAAGTCATCTGCCAAAGTGTACGGTAGGCACTCATTTGTAAGGGAGGTGAGTGAGCGGAAGGCGATTGCAGATAGAGAGCGCAGGTCGTGACCAGCGTTGATGGAGATGGCAGAGTCGAGCATCTTGAGAGATTTAAGAGCGGGCGGAAAACCACTCTGGCGAAGGTAATAGTAAAGATGTGACTCGAAACCCAGCTCGAGATGCTTGAGGTTTACGAATGAGCGTAGCTTTGCAGCACCTTCTGGGTCAGTTTCGCGTGAGGTGAGATATCCAAGATGACCTCCGCAATGCGTCAAATGCTGCAAGGAGTCTGCCTGCCGCTGCAATGCGGTAAGAAATAGCTTTGAAGATGTGCGGTGTTCTGGAATCATGGATGGCTGGCAGCCTTCGAAGGCGTGCAGGCGCTCACCAATCGATAGCTCTTTCAGGGCTTTCGGGAGACTCAGGACAGCATCTAGAAAAGACACGCCAACATTGCATTCGATGAGGGTGAGTGACTGAAGCGGCGTCGACTTGATCTCCTCTTCGGAAACTTCGAATGATGCTCCAACTCTAGTATCGAAGTTCAAGCACGACAGCGTGATACTGCGTAGTGTTGGGTGCTTGAACATCGCCACCGCACGGCCAAGGGTAAACTTGCTGTCTCCAGAGCCATGTGCATGTATGGTTACTGTCGCAAGTCAGCTCCACTCTACTAGTATTGGTGCCTAGACATACATGATTGCAACACGGACAACGCTTGCGGTATACCGATCCGAGGATACACCGAGCTAGCTAATAGATTTGTGAAATCGATCCTCGAGTATCCATCGAAATAGATATTGCCTTGTTGCCATTCTGAATTGTTTGGACAAGGGCTCTCAATGTGCAGGTGTCGCAGTCTCCTCATTAGGCTTACGAAGTGATTCAGCTCCTCTATTCCATCCCGATATTCGTCATGATATCGGATAGCAAGTTCTTGAATATAATCGGACCGCTCCTCTCGGCTATCAAGCGCTTTGGCAACCTTGCGTGCATGTGCGCCCTTGAGCACCTCGAGATCTTTCCAGATGTAAGGCTCAACAAGTCCCTGGAGTCTTGTGCATGTCGCAGCAAGACTACATAGTGCATCTCGCGAATCGATATGGTCGATTATGTTAAGAAGAAGTTCATCGACGAGCTGTAAAAGCCCATTCTCTGCGGGCCCAAGCATAGTGATACCCGGCTCCTGGCGTGCTCTCCTAAAGGTATAGCCTGAATGACGCGTTTTGCGTTTCTTAGCTCCAGCAAAGGATATGCTTGGCATCCAGCGATTTCCAGTTCAGTATGTAAGAAATGTGCGGATATCTGGGTTCAGCGAGCGAGTTTGTACTCGGGTTTGTGGCTGTACGAGCGACGAACTTTCAGCCAACGAGAAGAGTCCCAGATGATGTCAACGGGAGCTAGTCCCGGTTGGGATAGACACAGCACGTGCACCACTTGCTAAGCTCCGCCAATCACAAAGATATACCATCTACTAACCCTAAGATAGCTAGCTGGCGATCACAGCCTACTCTCATGTGCAAAAGAGGTCTATGTAACGGGCTGAACGCCCTTTGGTTAGCTCCTCGATGGGATCTCGGGTTGTCCACAGAATCCGGGTGCTACTTGGAGCACCCGAATTCTATACACCGTCCGAGCGGCGCTCAGACGACGCGCTCAGACGCTCGGCGTAACCTTTCTCCGACAAAGTAAACAAATACCACGCAAGTAATAGTAGTTAGCTCTCTATCGAATACAATCCCTTGTATACCAAAGCGATTGCTCCACGGAGCGCAGCCCCTTACAGTCTGCTTAGCATAGTTAGAACTATCAACTTTAAACTAGTTATTATCTACACTTGACTGCGATGTGCTGTCTTCTAAGTCACTATCTGTCTCATCGCCTTCTTTCTTTTTCCCTTCTGAGCTGCCTTGATATAATCTGGCGTTACTCGTCTCAAAGCAGGTCCTTAGGTATCCCTTGTCGATCAAAGAAGCTCATTGTTGGAATCAATTAGGACTCGACTTTAAGTCCTACTGATCCGCGACACTGATTGGTCGACACGGGCACTGGCAAAGGCGTCGTCACCGCCTATTGGCCCGTGCGCGTAGACGCTGTATATGCTCAACATGATAGCAGATACAAGACAATTAATCCGCTTCCTCACTATAGTATTGCAGCTGCAAGTTGATTCACCCTATAACAACTTTATCGTGCCAACACTCATAAGCGATGGCAGGTCTGCTGTGGACAGCCATGTCTGCAGTATGGACGCGAAAGAGATCTCCCGCGTAACAATAATCGAGTTCTTTGCCTTTTCTAATCATGTTATTACGCCATGCATTAACATTCAGCTTCAAACTAAGACAAATCCTAAGCAATGCTTATTTGAAGCTATCAACAGCAGAATGTCATCATCAAAGCTTGCATTTGTTCCCATATAACTAACTACTTTCTAATCCCTAAGACCACAACTACAACAGTATTTTATCATCCTTCAGCAATAGTAAAGACGTCTGTGATCATCGTCGACAAGGCATGCTTGCTATCGAGCATCTTGTTTCTTGTTGTTGCTACTTGCATGTCCAATTTCCTAGCTTCTTTGAAACGCCCTTGTTTGTTGTATGTCCATGCCAAGCTAGTCATGCTTGCCAGTGTGTCCACATGGTCTCTGCCTAGTACAATCTTCCTTCTGTCCACTACTTGCTGTTCAAGCTCTTCCGCCTTTTCCCATCGACCTTGACTCTTGTATATTGAGGCAAGGTTCGCCATGCTGCTTAGTGTATGCTGGCTGTCTGTTCCAAAAACCTTCTTGCAAGTCTCCATGACTTGCACCAGCAGCTTCTCGGCGTCGTCCCATCCATTTCGGTGGCCGCACACTTGGCTCAGAATTACCATTCCACTTATGAATTCCAAACTTTCTGAACCAAATACGCTTTTGTTGGCCTTCATTGCCTTGCGTGACATATTCTCCGCATCAGCGACGTTTCCTTTTCGCAGCGCATACTGTGCAGCTTTAGTTAAAAGCGAAGACCACTCTTTCAAAGACTCTTGACCGTTTGGCCGCTGCGCTACTGCTGACTTTACGTGCGGAAAGAGTGTTTGACATTTTGCCCAGTTATGAAAATCTGCTATCGGAAAGTCCATATAAAGACAGTGAATGTATTGCTCCTTCCACCAATCCAGCCGTTCATTCACCATAAGCCATGATCGTACAGCGAGTTGGACTAATGAGTGCATTTCGAAAGTGCTTTCATCCACATTGGCAGATATGAGTGCGTAGTCTCGTAAACAAAGAACATCGTCGTCGAAACTGTCACAAAAACTGGATTCGGATGTGCTGTCATCTTCATTATTATCCCCATGATCAGTATCATCCCGATCAGTCGACATTCGTTGATCTTGCTCGTGACTTTGGTATGTGCTCATATTCCAGAGAACATACTCGGGAATCCCCTGCGGGTCGAAGAAGCTCATAAGCGATAGCAGATCTGCTGCCGACGGCCGTGTCTGCTGTATGTACTCGAAAGAGATCTCCCACGTGACAATGATTGAGTTCTTTGCCTCCCAGTCGCGACGGAGGTGCGCCTCGT